>JAOVYX010019967.1:0-17667 GCA_035668315.1 Drosera spatulata
TTTGGACTTTAGAAACGCTTCCTTACATTTCTGGATATTTGAATTTCTTGTAATAAGTACAATGTAAGTTGGATATTACTTGATTTCCTATGTTTCGGATGCTTAAACCCCCTGTAATCTTGTCGCCTTGCTTCAAATGGACTTTGAAGCGGCAGTAACGCCACGTTTCAAGCAGGTATTGGACATGAAATCTTGGGACGTTACAGTATTCGTCCCTAACCACCTTCGAAGCAAGTTCGATAAGAAGGCGGTGCGATGTATCTCTGTAGGATATGATAATCAGCGAAAGGAATTAAAGTGGGTTGACCCCAACACAGGCAAATGCTATCCATCAAGGAATGTGATGTTCGACGAAGCATCATCTTAGTGGAGCCCACAGTCAGAAACTTTAATAGATTCAAAAGTGATCAAAGAAATGCTGTAGGAAAAGCTAGACAAAGAGGAGGAAGCTACTCTTGATCCAGAAGTTCCTCTAGAACCTGAAGGTTCTGAAAGAGAGTCATCTCCTAAATCTTCAAGCAAGGGAAGTCCTCGGCAAAGCGGAGTCTACAAGATCAAAGAGGAGGATAGACCTACCCAATTTGAAGACGCAGAAGAAGAAGTTGACCAAGAAGAAGAGCAGGCAAAAGGTCAATGAAATCATCACTATCCAACCAGAGAGTGGAAGCCAAATCCCAAATACACCAATGCAGCTCTTGTTGAAGATGACAAGTCACAAGAGCCGGATTCCTATGAGGAGGTAGCTCGTGGCAAGGAATGGAGACAAACCATGCAAGAAGAGATTGATGCATTGAATCAGAATCAGACTTGTGATTTAGTTCCAAAGCCGAAGTCAGGACAAACTATTTCTTGCAAGTGGGTGTACAAGGTCAAAACCAAACTGATGGTTCGATCGAAAGGTACAAAGCTCGACTTCTTGCTCGTGGATTCTCACAGAAGTACGGCCTGGACTATGATGAGACATTCAGTCCAATAACGAAGATCACAACTGTTCGTGTTCTCTTAACACTTGCGGCCAACAAATCATGGAAGCTATGGGAAATGGATGTGAAGAATGCTTTCTTACACGTAGAGCTTGATCGTGAGATTTATATAGAGCAGTCGAAGGGGTTCGAGAGCAGAACCTATCCTTCGCACGTGTGCAAACTGAAGAAGGCACTCTATGGTTTGAAGCAAGCACCTAGAGAATGGTATGGAAAGATAGCTGAGTTTCTTATTCAAAGCGGATACTCAGTTGCGCCGGCAGACTCAAACCTATTTGTGAAGATTCGAGGTGAGAAGATGACAGCAGTTCTTGTCTACGTGGATGATCTAATCATCACAGAAGACCATGAGGAGGAGATCAGACAGACAAGGACAAACCTGTCGGTTCGATTCCAGATGAAAGAGCTTGAAGAGGTGAAGCACTTTCTAGGTCTTGAAATAGACCGAACCAAGAAGGGCATATTTTTGTATCAGCAAAAGTATGCCAAAGACCTTCTAATGAAATATGGAATGCTTGATTGCAAACTTGTTTCAACATCAGTGGAGGCAATTGCTAAGCTGTGCTCAACTAAAGGCAAAGATCTTGAAGATGAGACTATGTATAGGAAAATAGTGGGAAGCTTGATCTATCTCACTCTGTCAAGACCTGACATTTCCTATGCAGTCGGTGTAGCTAGCAGATTTATGCAGAATCCTTAGGAGCCTCACTTGGAAGCAGTGCGACGAATTCTGAGGTATATCAAAGGAACTATTGACTTTGGCATGCTATACAGGAAGGAAGAACATTCCCAGTTGACCGGGTTATGTGATGCTCACTATGCTGGAGATCACGACACTCAAAGGTCAACTACTAGTTATATGTTCGACCTTGGATCAGGGGTAATCTCTTGGTGCAGTAAGAGACAACCAATAGTGTCTTTGTCGAGTACAGAGGCAGTGTACCGTGCAGCAGCTGTGGTAGCTCAGGAGTGCACATGATTGATGCAGCTGATGGAGGATTTTCATCAATCTGTTGATTACACAATTCAGCTCTACTATGATAATCAATCTGCAATTCGGATGGCAAAGAATCCGATGTTTCATGCTCGAATGAAGCATGTGGAAGTTCACTATCACTTTATTCGAGAGAAGGTACTTCAAGGGAAGATCGAGATGAAGTACATCAATACCAATGATCAAGTTGCAGATATCTTTACGAAGAAACTTAACAGAACTAAGTTTGATGAGTTCAGAAAGCAGCTTAGAATGATGACTCGTTCTATGACAAAGGAGAGATTAGTCGTTGAGGTGGAGTGTTGAACATTCACCTCCTAATCTCCATAACTATATTTCATAGTTTAACAAATCATCCTAAGACTAACCTTCCTTTGTTGAATTAAGAAAGGTAGATTTGAAAGTTTTAATAACAAGAAATTTAATTACCCGTAAGAAGTTTAGTTAGCCTAAGGAGAAATTTAGTTGTCTTACCACTATATAAAGGAGTATTTAGCAATCTTGTTTATTATCACAAAAGTTAGAGAGTTTCTAAGTATAAGAATAAGTGCAAGACACTTAAGAGGTAAGTGTGTATTTATAGAGTGTTTCCAAATAAAGTACGGAATAAATTGTAAGTGTTAAACATAATTAAAATGTGATTGTTTTTTTATAAGTGTATGGGTTTGTAATATTCTACTCTTATTAGAAGTTATAATTCTCGATATACTTTGGTTCCGATGATCCGATTTCTCAATATTTTCAACCTTAAATACAATTGATTAGGGATTGTCAGTACAGCTGTTCTTTTCAGCCATGTGACCTAGAGATGATTCATGGGTTGAGATGTGACTAGCAGATTGTTTGAATCAATGTGACTGGGTAGCATACCCAGGTCGATCCATAAGTTCCCTGTGTTGGACCTTGAGTTGCTCGTTTCTTGATTTGAGAGTGGCCTCCTGGGTATCCAAACTGACAGGAAGGTTCATCAGTATTGCTAGTCATATACATCGACATCCGATATGGAATCTAATGAATGGATCCAAGACGGAGTCAGAGACAGCTATCTCGGGCTCTGTTCGAACGCCTTTACTTATTTCTGATATCAAACTATCGGCATCCAATCCTTACGATCCAATCCGTAGAGATCATCCATGACGCCCTAATCGACCAGTCCCATTCATTAAACTCGGTCGTCTCTTTGTCAACTCTCTTGATGCAAACAGAACAGATAATCCAACATAAGCTATCAAGAGTCCAGTCAGATGACCGTTAACCACACGCGAAGTATCAACTCCAGACCTGGTCAACGAATAACCGCAACAACAACTTGATACCACCAATTTATTATACAAGTATAATACCTGTCGTCACGCCTTCAAATTTTGACTAAGCTTAGACATCTTATAGTAGCAGTGATCTTATAAACACAAGAAAGTAATAACAAAAGTCGAATCGAGGGACCACCCGCCGAATACAAGATGTAACACGGACCTATTTATCGTAGCTCTCCATTATACATACATGTTACAAAAAACTATATTGCGGACCTAACTGTAATAGCTCAACATCACATGTTTAACGCACAAGATGCAACACCGAGCTATCTATCATAGCTTTATATCATACGTTATAAAAGATGTAACGTGAATCTTACTGTTATAGCTCGACATCATATGCCTAACATACAAGATGCAACACCAAGCTATTAAAGTTCGCTTCTAGTGATGACCGAGCAAACAATCTCCATATATTTAAAAGTTATTTGAACATCATACAGCTGGTTTAACAAAGATTAATACAAGCTTGAGATACAATTTATTTCTTTTAAGCAGCAGATATTACTTGCTTAGCTTAATGAACAAACAAGAGCATCTTCCACTTTATTGTATACAATACACCAAACTTCAAGCAAGAGAATTCCCACACAATAAACCAAGGGCCACTCTCTTCCCCTTAAATTATTTTCTATGTCTAACCTTAAAAAACCCATTATTATTTTCATTATTATATTACTATAGAATTTATATCATTTTCATCTTGCTGAGACAACAGCTACCAATACTATGTATTCCCTATTCTACCATATGCTATTTCAAACCAGGAAACTTTCTATAGTTCTTCCATGATGTCGATGAGCCCGAGATGGGTCAGTATGTCCATTCCTGAGGCAGCTGCACCTCGATATCGCTGGCACGGGGGCTATGCGATTCATATTGTACGGTATCGTCCTTTCCAGTCTTCATGACAACAGCTGCACATCAGGAATGGAAATTAGTTAGTGATAATAGCAGATACTCGGCCATATTTTATACACAAGCCGACAAGATGTTCAGTTTGTTCGAGTGCATTCATCCAAGTTACTAGTGATAATTTTACTAGGATGATGAGAAAGCTATCTAAGATCAGCTTTTCCGTCGACTGATTTGCCGGACCAATCCATACGAAATAAAGCCTTATCACAAAAAGTTAGAGCAACTCAACCCTAACCTTGTCATTTGACTTGTCATTTTAATTTTTTGACAACCAAATTGATAACTATGATCAAAATTGAGAGTGCACTCCACACCCAATTGTTGTCATTTTACTCACCAAAATAATGAGAATGGAGGGAGGAAGAATTTGAGGATGCTTTGAGTGGAGAACGAGTTGCTATTTGGGTTGTCATTTTCATTTTTGTTGTCAAATTTGAGAATAAAAATGACATTGTCATATTTTGACAACCCAAATAGCAACCAGATGTAGGCCACAATTGTCATTTGGGTTGCCAAAATAAAAATGGCAACTCAAATAGCAATGGGGTGGAGTTGCTCTTAGGAGATCTACTGAGGTTGCGAAGAGCTTTTACCACCAATTCATTTGGTTTGATGATTTGCTACGCATGTCAGGAAACCGTCTCCATTTTCTATAATAGGGGTAAAACTACATCAATTTTTCCTCACTTAGACCTCATCCATGACACGGCAACACCTGCGAGGTGGTTTGCAAAGCAAAGATCTTATCAAATCAATTCGTTCGTTGGCTCCCTCGTATCATTAAATTCACATGGAAAAGTTTAATCTTCATACGTTAGGAGACTTGGGACCCAATCCGAAAGTTGATTTGGCGCTTTTCAAACGACAGAGACACTGCCATCCCATGTTACAAAAGATGGCAGTTGGCAACTAGCAACCATTGAAAATCAGTGCAAGAAGCAACAAGAGGTAATGAGTAGGTACCAATGTCATGAGAGGGACTTTGAAGAATTGATTGAACTTTTATGTTATTCAAAGCTTGGACCACCTTCGCCGGTATGAGAACCGTGGAGCAAGCTGCACCGATCGCATGTACAAACCAATGAAAACAGTCAAATACACGAAACCAAACTCAATTCAAACACCGCAATCCAATCATATTGATTCCATGATTCGTGGGGAAACATAGACAGAAAAGATAAGACTGGCGCTTACAAGGCTTCTTGTGGAGTTCCATTGGTTTAGGCAAGAAAACGCCGGTGCCCGCACGCTCTTTCTTTGATCCAGGACAGTCCATGAACACTGCCCTCATCCCAGAACCTGGGGACTGTGGCGGCCAGCCGGAAGATGGGGACAATGGGTGAGGACGGCCGCTGTCAAGCTTCCTGGTGTCAACATTGACATAGTCTCTGCTGTCATTGTTCCTCGCAACAGCACCGTTGTGGCCTTGATGAAACTAAACAAATTAAACCAAAAACGAACTTGGTTACGATATATCCATGTCATATATGATTACAATGACACTCCCAAGCACAGTAACAGATCCATTGATGTAACAAGTATAATCCTAAAGCGCCGATATACCAAAACCAACACCAGTACACAAAACTTACATACAAAACAATCGACAGTACACAAAACTTATACTAGTAAGGTTCATAGATTACTCTTCAAGGATATTACTGCAGTTACTTTTTCGTAGGATGACAATCTTAAACGCCTGATATAACCCCAAAACAAGCATCAATAATACTCAAATCTCATGTTTCATATAAAAATGTGGCATAAACTAGTCTCTTATCCAATTTTCAATGTGAAGTAGGATTTGAACCAAATGGATTAACACTCGCAGAGTGAGTTATTGTTTAACTAGTGTAGATCAACCGAAGCACACAAGGCTACAAGCACTGCTAGTTTGTATTCCTCGTGGTTTAAACTCATGATAATCGAAAAGGTAAGCAAGTCACAAAGATCCAACCAGATTAGCTTCTGTCCAAGTCCGCCATATGTTGACTGAATCTAACTCATCATTTCTCCAACTATAATCGAAATCAAGAAACTCAAATAGCCAAATAACATCCAAATCACAATCAATCTGAAATTGAACTCCACCTGCGAAGCAAAATGAACAGGATTGCTCGACGACTTATTCCTCCTAGACGAGTACAGAAGCGCTCTGCTGCTATCAAAGAACCCAGTTCCCTCCTGGCTCCTCCTCGAATTCGCTACCTCCCCCGCCGCCACCCTTAACAGATCCACCCCTGCGTCCCTTCCTCTTCCCGCCACGCCCGCTCCCACCGGACTCGGGCTCCCGCTGCTGGCTATCTGGCCCCAGTCGCCGCCTCCTAACACCCCACCGAGGGTCGACTGCGGCGACCGTGACAACCCCCACCCCTATACAACAGACATTTAAAAAGAAATAATCAGAAACCAACTCCATCAAGAGCACTAATCATATGTAATTACCATAACCACGTCAACCTTTCACAAAAAAAAAAAAAAAAACAAAAAAACAAAAAACAAAACATAACCACAAAATCACACAAATAACTGAGAGAATACCAGACCTTAGAGTTGTTGTTGTTGCAAACATAATCATCAATCGAGCAACCCCTCGCAAAACCCTTAGCCAGCCCGTTATAAACCACCTCCTCGTCGCTATTACTACTCGTCGTCTCGACATCCGTCATCCACCCAGCCGACCCCGACTCAACCAGATCTGACGACGCCGACTCCAACCCACCCAAACCCCCACCAGATCCCCAAACCCGGTCGAACCCATTACACTCCGAGCTCGACCCGTCACTCATCATCTCCCTACCGACAAAATCCAACACGATATCATCCTCAGTCAAGAACTGCGACGGCAACTCCAACCCACCATCATCAAATTTCTCTTCCAATTCCATCCCGGATACTTCATGAGCGGCCATTTGGGGACTGACCCAGTTGATGATTCTCAAACGGGTATCTCGTTTGGTGAGATTTATAGTGTGAGGAGGGGAAAAGTGGTGGGCGAGTTGTGATGGTGGTGGTGGTGGGATAGTAGTGGGCCGCAGCTAATAAGGGGATTTTTGATTAAATTATTGGTGTAGAGCGGCTATGAGGAGAATATAGGAGAGTGTAACGGTGGTGTGGAGAACATGGGAAAGTGGTGGATTTGTGATTGTTGTCTTGTTGTGGGGTTTTGTGTGTTTTGGGATTTAACGTAATTTCCGTGTGTGTGTTTCCAAGAAAGGGGAGGAAATTTATTATAGAAATGAGAAAAAAATACGTTGTTTTTGGAATTTTTCTTAGAAATGAAGTAATTACTAGTGAATTCCATGGATTATCATCAAAAATATTATCTCAAAAAATTACACATTCCGTTTCATTCAAATTGTAATGATTTATCTCTATTCAAATAATTAAAAATAAAAGAAAAATTGTAATGATTTTATCTGATACGATAACTTACTTGTACAATAAGAATATTGAAGAAATTTATTATTAAAGGTGAAACGTTAGTGAGATTTATTGAATCAAGAAAATAGTTAGTAGAACATATTATAACATACACAAAAATCCAAAATTATTCATAAAAATATACACACGAAAATAAAATTTTCATAACATATAATTTGATCCACTTCTCTCTCTCTCCTCTTTCTCCTTAACCCTCGCCGCCTCGTCATCGTTCTCACCGTTGTCATCGATGCACCACACCACACCGTTATGGCAATCTCCATCTCCATCTCCTCCTCTACCCTCTC
This sequence comes from Drosera spatulata, assembly GCA_035668315.1. NCBI lineage: Eukaryota > Viridiplantae > Streptophyta > Magnoliopsida > Caryophyllales > Droseraceae > Drosera > Drosera spatulata. Next base: position 7,943 of record JAOVYX010019967.1, read on the forward strand.
CCCTCTCCCCTCTCCACCGCTCCCGGAACCACCACGGCACCCTCTTCACCGTCATCGTTAAGTCCTTCTATGGTGGAATACTCGCCGTCATAGTCATCTTCAAAGGCTCCTCCAACCCGTCGGCCACCCCATCGCTCTATTGGCCGGATTAGAGGTCGATCTCGATAAAGCCAAGTAAAAAGCCAAATCGATCATCGTTGGGGCTGTGAATTTGACTCCTCCAACGACGGCGAAAATCAAAGCGATGATGGAACCGGTAGAGATAGTGGCTGCTGCTTCGGTGTAGAGGAAGAGTGGTGGTGTTGTGATTGCGATGCTGTTTGCGCAGAAATTGTGCTTGTGGTTGAAAAGTGGGGTTGTGCCGCTCTGTTGGATTCGAAATTCGAGCAAAAACTAACAAAATCTAGCATTTGATCGTTACAGGGCACCTGTAACGGCCCTTACAGGTTCTGGTTGCACTAGGATATTCGACTTTATGGCCGTAACAGCCTTTATACTTGAGTATAACGGTTGTTACATTGCTTAGCGCATCCTGTATTGAATTGCAGCCTGTAATGAACATGATAGATGTATTGCAAGTCATTACGCACTCCAACATACGTCGTTACAGTTTCAAATCAACCCCGTTTGACATCGAAACATCGTCAAACGACTATGAACACATCCACAAATGAATAATTCATCAAATCAACGTCTTGGATAATAAAAAACAGCACCAAAACACGTCTAAAATCTCGTCCAAAGCTTCAACTTCACATCATCTTCCATCATAACTTCTCACAATCAACTCCACGATCAAATAACATTTTCTCTTGATCAAATCTACCACAAACATACACAAAAAGCAGTATCCAAGTCCAAAGACACAAACTAAACTATAAACACAATATAAAGGACTCAAATACATCAAAATAATAGGTTTAGCATCAATAAAGTACATGTGTTTACACACACAATAAATTCTTCCAAGTTAAACCTTTACTTGTCCCTAACCAAAGAAACTACACAAGAAGAAAAAAGATCAAAATAATATGCACAACTCTAACAATAAAACAATCAAGTGTCATAACTTCATTTTTTGCAACCCAATTCATCATACCCTCTCGCCACACTGCATGAAATCTTTCTCGTATCTCTAAGCGATCATTCAACAAGGCACCACTCACCATCCCTTAATGATAGTGAAATCATATCAACACTCTATACATATGCAAGGATAAGGATTCAACTCAAATAAGACATAAAGCTGTAAGCATTCATATACTAACCACCTTCTTAGATGAACCAAGTGTGCATCTCGATCTAATATGGGATCGGGACCAATAAATAAACAAAGTAGGTGAAAGGAGGTTGGCTGTTTGGTCATGTGGAGTTAGGGTGTAAAGGTAGGAACATGGTACGAGCCAAGTCATAAGTGAATCTATACATCTACCCCATCAAGGCATTGTACCTTTGACAAAAACACACTAACATAATAAACCAAACATACAATCTCTCGAATCACCACTCTAAAGAGAAAACAAAAGCACATTTCTTTTCTTTTTTCCACCATTATTTTTTCCTTTTTTTTTCTTTGGGTTTTTTTTTCGTATCTTTTTTAGAACAATGAACAAGAAACAAGGGCACCATGGTCTTGGTATATTGTGTGCAGATGTGTGTGTAAACATGCATCATTTTCTTAATCATAGTTGCTTGTTTTTGTGAAGTTTTATTGTTAATTTGTGTCCCTTTGTTTCATTTTACTATTTAGAGCGTTGATACTGCCGTATTTGTTGTTTTCGTTGTAGAGTTGAAGAAATCAAAAATTTTTGATATAATAAATATTTTGGAGTTTTCAAGAAGATTTGGAGTGTTTGGAGATGATTTTCATGTTCTATTATCTATTAGAAAGAAAAAGAAACAAATCGGAGAAAAAACAAAAATAAATTCCAAAAGCTATATGAGTATTAAAATCGGCTGATTTTGTGACCTTTGGCACGGCCCGTGCCTGTTATGCACAACCCATGTGCCATGATTTCCAAAATTTTCTGAGCACGGGTTGTGCCTGACCACCAATATGCAATGCTTATCTTTGCTATTTTGAGAAAAATTAATTATTTTTCATTTCCCTATATTCACGACAAAATATCATTTTTCAGAGAGTTTTTCATCAGGTTTTCCAGATAGAAGAGCCTCCGATCAAATCCGAGACAACGAATCCTATGGACAACATCGAGAGCTACATCAGGGAAGATTGAGATCTACGCTATGCTACATTCCATCATTGAAGGGATTATCATCGACCGTCATCTAGACTAATCTCTGTTGGTATAGGGTTTAGTATCTCTTTTCTTTATTCGTTGTGGTTTGTAATGACTTTTTGTGATCATTTCATGAATTTTTCATTTCTCATTATGACGATTGTAGCGTAAATCTTTCAGTATGGCTTAGTGATTTAATCTTTTTCATGGATTTTATGAGATGTGATTCCTGAATTCAATAATTTCATGTTCAAAACTTATGGTATCATGTTTATATGTTGATTTATCCCTAATTACTTATTTTATGTATTACGATTGATCATCTTAGTACATAGGAGAAGTATGTATGCAGTCAAGCCATTCTCTTTTGGTTGAGCAAGTTCATAGGTTAATGACATTCTCTTTTGGTTAACCTATGATCATATGAAAATGAGCATGATATGATGCTAATCTGTGTTAGGTCAATGTCATGAGGTGTTAGAAAAATATTCATAATGCGACATGATTAGTCTGTGTTACATTCTCGTTTGGACATAGAGTAAATGTGTTATTTTGGTTATGGCATGCTTTATGGTGACCAATACCTTTTATCGACAACTTTTTTTATCGAGCTTAATTACAAACACCTACCATAATAGAACATGAAATGGAAATTATTAGTCTATGATTAAAATCCATGACAAGTGACGATCACGTAGGCTATACGCTGTGTCGAGGTAGATTAAACTCTCGATAAAAAATATAAAACTGAAACATCTTAGATAAATATATTGCTTTGTTTAATTTTCTATTTCTTTTCAACAACATCCCCCCCCCCTTTTTTTATTTTATTGAGCTTAATTGACTAGGAATATTTAATTAGCTTAATAATCATTACATAATTCCAACCTTACTATATAACTCCTCATCGGATCGACACCCCACATCGCTATGTTATGCATTTTTAGGGGGAATTAATTTGCGCGCATAACAACATGCGGTATGAGACATGTGCCATGTGCCATTTTACAATGCAATGAACAAACAAACCCATACAAAATATCCCAAAAATCGCTATCTTGACTCATACATGTGATAGTTCAAAAGCGTTCTTTTGTAGAGTTTCATAGCATAAGCAATTGAGAACATCTCCAATGAAAAATATAGGCGTGCCGAATCAAATCAACATATGACGTAAAATACGAGATGAAACGAAGAAAAATAAAGGAATAATAACGTTAGGTAAGGGAGGTTTAAAGGGTTATGGCTATGCAAAGAAGTAGAATAAATGATCTACGATGCACACACCTCATCGTCTAATTATCACTACCAAGTAGCTGGTAGTTTAAACTCGATGTATTATAAGAGTCTAGCCTTATCATTGTCCTCACATCCCATGTTTAGTTATCCCCATATATGCCTTGCTAACGATACTAAGTTAACGATACTTTGGACGAACTCCCGATATGTAACGAGTTGGTTTTCAACTTAAGCCTTCTAATTTCTAATATGATACTATCTCAACTTCTTTGCTTCAAGTTAAAACACGAAGCTCTTAAAAATTATTGCGTAATCCTTACGAGGACAAAAATATAATGTTTTCTAATTTTGTTCTCTCTTTTTTTCGACACTATTGATAATTTTTCGGCATTTTTCATAATTCAACAGCAGATGGGTCTCGATACATCTTTTCATCATCATTTCTAGATTTTTCATGCGTTCATCAAATAAATTGTCATAAACAGTAAAATCATCCATGAAACCATTAATAATATAAGAAATATAATCAAAGAAAATAGACAATATACACCTTTGGAACGTAGCAGGTGTATTGAATAGGCCAAAAGCGTACGCCTATATGCATAAGTACCTACGGGACATGTGAATGTTGTCTTTTCTTAGTCTTCAGAAGCAATTACTATTTGGTTATATCCGGAATAACCATCTAGAAAACAATAGTGTAACCTTCCAGCTAATCTCTCAAGCATTTGGTACATGAAAGACAACGAAAAATGGTATTTTATAGTGACTGAATTTAATTTACGATAGTTAATACATACTCTCCAGTCATTTTGAATTCTGGTTGTGATCATTTCACCATTATCCTTTTTTATGACAGTAAGTCTTGTCTTTCTAGGCACCACATGAATAGGACTAATCTACTGTGTGTCAGTAATTTGATAAATCATTCCAGTATCGAGTAATTTTAAAATCTCATTTTTTACAACCTCCATCGTGGGCGGATTTAAGTGTCTTTGAGACTCGCGAGATGGTTTTGAATTATCTTCTACTAAAATTGAATGCATACATGCAGAGAAATTAATTCCTTTAATATCAGCGATTATCCACCCAGTGGTCGTCTTGTGCCATTTTAAGACATTGACCAAAGTTTTCTCTTGGGGATTTGTCAATTGTCTAGGAATAATAATGGATAAATTTTTCTCATCCCTCAAGTAGGTATATTTTAATTGAGCTAGTAAAGGTTTCAATTCAAGATTTGGATGATTTTTCACAGAAGGTCGGATCTTATCATGACTTGTAGGTAATTCAAGCAGTTTTACCTCTTTATGATTTTACACTTTCTTTTAAAAAATGACACATCATGTTCATTAGTTTCAAATTGGAGATCTTTTTTCTCTACATCAATTCTCGTGATAGCTTCCATGAATTCGTCATGATTTAACCCACATAATTCCTCTTCAAATGATATGTAGGAATTAATTGAGCAAACAGAGAAAACTTGATCACTTGAATGTTTATCGCTATCAAATTTCATGGACAATATATCACTATTCACATCAATTTTTGCATTGATAGTCCTTAGAAAAGGTCTTCCTAAAAAAATTTGGGAACGAGAATTATGACTTGGTCCATCATATGTCTTCAAAATGTAAAAATTAGCAGAAAATATAAGCTCATTCACTTTGATCAAAACATGTTCAATTACACATATAGGATATGCCACGGACCTATTAGCAAGTTGAATAAAAAGTCCAGTAGGTTGTACTGATCCAATATTCAAAGAATTATAAATTGATAAGGACATCATATTAATTGGCGTACCTAAATCAATTAGGCATCCGGAAATTTCTTCACTCCCTATAGTGAAAGGTATTGTAAATAGGAGTCGGATCATCGACTGTCCTAAGTAGGTGCTGTTGTTGGCTGTGCAAATTGTGGGCCGTTGGATCAAGATACAATGGTCAAAAAAAAAAAAAACAAATAAATTTAAAAATAAAAAAAATTAAAAAATCCTAAAATCTTAAAATAAAACCCTACCCCTAAAAATAAAATCGTGGATCGTAAAAATAAATCCTAAACTTTAAAATAATACCCTAAATCTTAAAATAAAATCCTTAAATAAAATAAAACCATAAATAATAAAAAACAAAATCGCTAAAATAAACAAACTATAAAAAAGAATCCTAAAAAATAAAAACTTCAAAACCAAAAATAAAAATAAAAATTTTCACCCAAAAATTGAAACAGCGCTTGTGTTGTTCTCTTGTTTACAGCAGGTAGCCCTACTCGATTGTAAACATGTCAGGGTCTTTTTGCTTTTGGGATAGTCTTTTCTGTAAAAGAACAGAGACATTTTCACTAACCATCACTCGTTCATGACCTTTGTGGCGCCTTTTTTTTTTTTTTTTTGGCAAAGCTTCTTAAAAAATTTAGCATATCTTGAAATTTGCTTTATTGCATCCAATAAAGGAATATCTACCTCAACCTTCTTGAAGAGTTTAAAAATATCCTTCTCTGTATAAGCTTTTTTATCCTTAACCAAACGGCTCGAAAATGGAGCAGATGAGGTTTGTTTGATTTCAGTTTGGTCAAATTTATTTTTTTCTGTACTAATTGTGTTGTGTCATTACCTCTATTATGATTACTATCATTGTCACTTCTCACTTCCAACTCATCTTCAACTTCTCTTGATTTTTACTCAACTTCCTTCAACTCCTTTCCACTTCTTAACATGATAGCATTTGTATTCTCTCGTGAATTAATTGGTTGAGAAGGATGTTTATTACTCGATTAGGATTTCAACTGGCTCATGTTAGAGGCTAACTCACAAATTTGGCTCTGAATATTTTGGATATCATATTTACTCTCTTTAGCATCCTTTCGCATAGCCATTTGAGTTGTAGCCATGGATTTTATCATATTTTAAAATGTCATTCCACTTGAATTGTCTTGATTATTGTTTTGCTGAGTAGTGGGTTGAAAATTATTTTGTTCCACCACATAAAATATAGGAGGAAATTTTTATTGTAGGGGAAGAAACGGTACATTATTTGACCTTCCCAACGAAAGTTTGGATGGTTCCTCCATGAAATGTCTGCATTATAGTTCCACTGATTTTGTTTTTCTGATTTGGTGGGCTTGAAAAACCCACAATATTAGCTTGATCTTCTTGTAGAACTGGACAAGAATCAGTTAGATACCCCAAATTCCACAAATTCCACATGTTATTATTATTTATCAAGACTTTAATAAGCAGATCAATCAATTTATCAAGCTTCTGGTTATAGAATTAGGAAGAGAAGATAAGATATTTCATGAACTTCACGTGAATAAATGTCAACACGATTGAAATCTTAAGAATTAGTAGCCATTTTTTCGAGAATTTATCGTGCAACTCGTGGTTGTTTATCTTGAAGATCACTATCATATACTACATCGATCAAACCATGGTCTGCTGCAGAAAGATCTTGATAAAAATATTGAATCAAAAGATTTTCAGAAAATTGATGATTGGGATAACTTGAAACAAGACGTTTAAAACGTTCTCAATACTCACGTAATAATTCCTCCTTTTATCTAACAGAACAGATTTGTTCTGAATTGTTGTGATTTTAGAAGAGGAAAAATCATATAATACTCATGAAATAGAGATTTCATTTGTCCTCACGTATTTACTGTTCCCTTTGGTAAGTCATAGAGCCAGTTTTAAGCTGTATCTTGGATACTAAATGGAAAGACTCTAAGCTTCATCACCCTGTCAATCACTCCATCCGATTTCATATTCGCACAAACTACCTGAATTCATTCAAGTGTCTATGAGGATCTTCACCAAGCAGACCATAAAATGTGGATAATTTTTTAAAAAATTCAGAATTGAGTGTAAAGTTTACTTGCACATTCAAAAACACAATACATAAAGGAGCCTCATTTGTATCATCATACTCAGTCAACTCTCTTAATGTACGATTATCAACTAAAGGTTCCGGAACGTTTTGAGCATTCTACCCATTTTGAGCATTAAGTCCTGCATTTTGAGATATATTGGCTTGATTTGCTGTCATATCTAAATTGGCGAATTCGATTCGAGAAAAACTACATCGAACATTTATATTAGAGAATGAAAAAGAAGGTGTAGAATTTGAGTTAGGAGTAGGATATTCAAATTGTCTCAATTTGAATTTACTCATGATTTTTCGAACCTGGATATTTATAATCCGGTCACTTCTCAACTTCATAAAAATTCTAAAACACTATTAAAAATTTTAAAAATCAGAATAATTTAAAGCTTAGATTTTTTTCCCTTTTTTTTTAGAAAATAAATAGAATAAAAAATTAGTAGAGTTACGTAATGATCAAAACAACCCAAATAATTCTTGTGCAATTTCCCTTTTGAATTTTGCTCTTTGGTACATCTCCGCCCTCTTGTAGTCGTTTTGGGTAGCATAAAGCTTTGCCGGTTGACCCATCCAATAACAATAACAAAGAAGATAAAACCATTTTTTTTCATAATCGATTTGAATGTAATTCAGACCCAGAGAACGTTCGCGTACATGATTTCTATTTTAGATCTCACTTTGAAAGCCCTATCCTTCGCACGAATCCTGGCCACTAATTGGGTGTAAGAGTCCTTCAGTAACCGCATCTCAATATTCTGAGTTGTCCACCAAACCATGAGATTTCTCCCGTTATCAGATCGGACAACCAAGTCCCTCTGTTGTGTAGTCTTATCCCGACCGCGAGTTCAACCATATTTTTTATGATTGAGGATTTGGTTTGATGAAGAAGTAGTTAATGATATAACAATATTGATTTTCTGGGTGATTGATGATGGGATGAAGGTAGAGATGGATGGGGCAAGACCTTTATAAAGGATAGAAGATGAATGATAGCTGTTGAATGATAGATGTTGAATGATAGATGCTGATAGTCGAATATTAGATGAATGGTAGTTATCACATTTAATGACGGATGATTTTATAATAGGATAACTAAGCTGATAAAAGCTAAAGTTGTTCCCCATGTGCTAGTAAAAGCATGACTAGATAAAATCTAAACCATCCCATGTGCTAGTAAAAGCATAACCTCATAAAATCTAAACCATCCCATATGTTAGTAAATGCTGTTAAAGCTGATATAAGCTAAACTGTTTCCCCATATGCTATAGTAAAAGCATGACCTGATAAAAGCTGAATTGGTTCCCTATGTGCCAATAAAACAGGACCTGATAAAAACTGAGCCCTCCATGCGCTATTAAAAGATGACCATACAAGTATGATGTGACGATTCATGATGAATGGCCATGACTGGTTCTCTTTGGCACACATGACCTGACAACATCGATTGTAGTCGTATTTGAATTCCAATATGTATAAAACTTTCTTGGTAGAATTAAAAGTCGTATTTGAGTTTATGCAGTGATAATGTGATGTTTAATCAAAGCCTAATATATAATAGAATGGAAACGATAAATGAAAAGATGGAGATACGTAGAGATGATACACGAAATGATAATAAATAATACATACGTAATACGTAATACGTAATACGTAATATGAAAGCTTCAAACAATAATATTGGATTACATATTACAACCTCAACGAGTAGATAAACCTATCCTATACCCTTTCGCTCTTCCTCACCAATCACCTCAGTATATATCTTCAAACATTGTGTAGGATGTCTAAATGCAGATAAAGCTTCATAAAGGTCCTCCTTTGATTGTAATGGCTTCAAGCCATCCTCCAATGTTGCAGCACCATCCCTTTTATACCAAAATCTCGCTACAACAGGTGTATCATCTCCTATCTTAGACAACAAAAAGCAATGATGATAATCATATATATCTTGCTTTGACAAAATGTCAGGATCCACCACTGGTGTCCACTCTTTCCATCCTTCAACATACTGAACAACTGGTGCCCATATGAACCTTCCGCCATAATGCATCTTGATGTGTAAGTAAAAACTCGAAGATGCAAAGTAATATCCTTCAGATGCCATCTTTAGAAGTGAGTAGGGTCTGTAGAAATGAGGGGTATATATCTAGGTTTGTAGAAGAGGTATGGTGTAAGGTATTTATAGACTGAGAAACAAATCCTAGCCATCCGATCTAGGTTTTATTTAGAAGTATGAATATCAATCGTTGATGCAACTTTCTGAATGTTAGTTTGACTGAGAAACAAATCCCGGCCGTCTGATCTAGGTTTCATTTAGAAGTGTTAATATGAACCATTGATGCATCTTCCTGAATGTTAGTTAGACTGA
>JAOVYX010019968.1:0-17667 GCA_035668315.1 Drosera spatulata
TGTTTGGCCTTGTCATGGACTGGGTCTATGACGGCATAACGTCACGTGCCGGGCATTCCGGATTTCGGGGCGTTATAGAGGGTCCCCTAGTCATCTTTGGAGGAGGTAAGGCAGGTAAGACTAAAGGTTATGAAACCCTTGTTATAATAAAGGGACTAGAACAAAACCTACAATCCATAAGTCAGTTGTGCGATAAAGATTATGAAGTCTCCTTTACACATGACGTATGTGAATTGAAGGACAAAATAAACAAAGAAGTCAAACTAGTAGGCTGCAGAAAAGAAAATACTTATGCAGTAGACTTCAATATGTCCCAGTCTGCACAAATCATTTGTTTTTATACAAATGAGTCTGTCGATATAAACTAGTTGTGGCATAAGAGGCAAGCACACTTAAACTTCAAGACCATTGCTAGGCTCTTCTCAAATAAATTGGTGAGAGGTCTGCCTCAAATCAAGTTTAAGAAGAATAAACTGTGCAAATCCTGTCAAGAGGATAAGCAGACGAAGACTAGCTTTAAACCCGTAAACTCAACTGAATCTACTAGAGTTCTTGAACTCCTCTACATGGATCTGTTTGCATCAGTGGAAGTGAAAAGTATAAGCAGGAAGAAATACACCCTTGTCATAGTTAATGATTTTTGAAGATATACTTGTGTAATATTCCTTCATAAGAAAAGTGAAACCTACAGTCTGCTGACTAGATTTTTGAGACAGGTTCAGAATGAGAAAAGGAATAAATGTGGTTTCCATTAGGAGTGATCATGGCACAGAATTCGATCAATCTGGTGTGGACAAATACTATTATGATCATGACATTACACATGATTTCTCTGCACCAAAACACCACAACAAAATGGTGTGGCTGAGAGGAAAAATTAAACATTGATAGAAGCAGCTGGGACAATGCTCTCAGATACAGACCTGCCCAAAAGCTATTGGGGTGAAACAGTAAACACTACATGTTATGCCCTAAATAGTGTCTGATACACAAGCTGCATAAGAAAACCCCCTATGAGTTATGAAAAGGAATGATACCAAGTGTTATGAAAACCCACTACATGTTATGAAAACCCCCTAAATAGTGTCTGATACCAAGTGTCAAGTACTTTCTTGCATTTGGATGCAAATGTTACATCAACAACAACGAGAAACAACACCTAGGAAAGTTTGATCCGAAATCAGATAAAAGAATCTTCCTAGGATACTCTACTACAAGCAAAGCATTTAGAGTTTATAATAAAAGAACAAGACTAGTAACCGATGTCTTTGATGAAATTGTTAGTTCTCCTCCTGTTGCTGACGTCTTTGATGAGGAATGTGCTTGTATAGATGGTGAACAGATTACAGACCACGATTCAGACAATGCAGTAAAAGATGAGCCCTCTGCACCCGATGCAGAAGAGAAAGAAACTGCAGTAGAACAAGAATCCACAGCAGCCCAACAACAACTTGAAGAGACTTCAGTTGAAGAAACACATGATAAAAGGAGATAGATAAAAGCTCATACTCAGGATGTAATTATTGGAGATAAAGATATCCCAGTGCAGACCAGAAGAGCAATAGCAAGAGAATGCTTATCTGCATGCTACATCTCAGAAATGGAATCAAAGACCATAAAGCAAGCCTAAGAGATGCAAACTGGATTGGTACCATGCAAGAGGAGTTGAATGAGCTTCAAAAAAATAAGATATGGTACCTGATCCCAATGCCAAAGGACTATCCAGTAGTAGGGTACAAGTGGGTCTTCAGAAACAAGACAGATGAGAATAGGGTGATCGTCAGAAACAAAGCCAGATTGGTTTTCAAAGGTTACTCACATGAGGAAGGGATTGATTTTGATGAGACAATTGCCCCTGTTGCAAGACTTAAAGCTATAAGGATGCTCGTTTCATATAATGCACATCAAGGATTCAAAGTCTTTCAGATGGATGTGAAAAGTGCATTTCTCAATGGAAAGCTTCAAGAAGAGGTCTATATTGAGCAACCACCAGAGTTTGAGGACTATGAGCATCCTAATCATGTATACAGGTTAGACAAAGCCCTATATGAACTGAAACAGGCTCCAAGGACATGGTGTGAAACTCTCTCAACCTTTCTTTGTGATAATGGCTTTCAAAGAGGGAAGATAGATACCACCTTATTTCTTAAGAAACACAAAGATCACACGCTCTTAGTGCAAATTTATGTTGATAACATTATTTTTGGATGCACTAACGGAAAACTGTGTGAAAGGTTTGAGAAATACTTTCTAGAACTTCAAGTACATCAAATAGAGAGTGGTATATTCATAAAGCAGGCTAAATATTTGAGAAATACTATAAAGAAGTTTGGCCTAGAGAATGCAAGGCATATAAGAACACCAATGAGCTCTACTGCAAAGACAGATAAGGATAAGAGTGATAAACCCATTAACCAGACACTATATAGAGGAATCATAGGATCACTATTATACCTTACTACTAACAGATCAGATATCTTATATGCTCTGTGTGTTTGTGCTAGGTATCAATCTGATCCCAAAGAGTCCCACCATACTATAGCCAAGAGAATCCTGAGATATCTCAAAGGAACTCCTGATCTGGGTATATGTTATCTAAGGGAATCAGATTTTACACTGATGGGTTATTCGAGTTGATAGAAAGAGCACAAGTGGAACATGTCAATTTTTTGGTGCAAGACTTGTGTCATGGTTCAGCAAGAAGAAGACGATTGTTTCTACCTCTACTGTAGAAGCATGGTATGTTGCAGCAGGGAATCATACTGCACAGATTTTATGGATGAAATCCCAACTTGCAGATCATGGGATTCAGTTTTCAAAAATACCAATCTTTTATGACAACATGCCTACAATGGCTATTTTTGAAAATCCTATCTTTTATTCAAGGATCAAGCACATTGATGTCAAATATCATTTTATTAGGGATCATGTACAATAAGGTCATATTAAATTAGAATATATTTCTACAAAAAAAAAAAAAACAAATTATAGATATTTTTATAAAACCTCTTAATAAGAGCAAATTTACTCAATTTAGGGATGAATTGGGCATGATTTGTTTAAATAAATAAGGTAAAAATGTTCTACTACATAGTGAGATACAGACTATCATTCAGACCCCCTACTTCATTTTTACTTTTTGAAACAGAAAACCATTACAGTTTTCTGTGCCATGAATTTGTAATGGTCAGAAAAGTGATTGTTTTCACTAAATGATAGGCAACGACTATTTTTTAAAGGAATTACAACAGTAACTTTTGAAATCTATAAATACTCAAGTGCTTAGAGACCTAAAGACTCTTTAACATTTCTCTCTCTCCCTCTATGCATTCACACTACCACACTCTCTCTATTGCAAAACCCTAATTCTCTAATTATTATTCTCCTTCGTATAAACTTTCAATTTCTTAAATTAAATCGATTATGAACATGGCCAACACTTCCACAAACACTTCTTCTTCATTTCAGAAGAGTCGGATCCAAGTAAGTCCCTCGAAGAAAGAAACCAAGAAGGTAGAACTGCAGACTGGTGTAGTTCTAGATTTCAAAATCCTAAATGACGAGATTTAGGAAATCAAGGACATCGCAGAACTGATGTAGGCCTCAAGTATCTATGTGGAACAACCTCCAGGATCTACGAAGATGTGGTTATACACTTCATCGAAAATGCCAAAATAGCAAACGACTTTCAGAGCATCACTTACACATCCAGAAAGGAAATTGGGATCATGATAGTCACAAAAAACTTTAAAGATCTACTTCAAATTCCTAATGAAGCCTCGAGGACTATCCCAGATCAAACTGTTAAGGACGGAAGGATGGCTTTGCTGACTGAACAACATAAGGATGCAAACATTAGAACAATGAAGAAACTTCTCTCCAAATCTCACAAGCTTCTTGCAGACGTGGTAAAGAAGTCAATAATGTCAAGGGAATTTGCCAAAGATCAAATTAGAACAGACCAATAGAAAATCATGTGTGGCATACTCATGGGGCACAAGGTCAACTGGGGCAAGCTATTTAAGTATCAATTGGCCAAGCCAGTAGAAGGCAGGCAGCTCTTATTTGGAAGGATTCTCAACATTCTTCTGAAGACAAAGTTGAAGCTCTCAGACAATAAAGGAAGACCTTGGACTGCAACCAAGCAGATTGACATCAAGAAAATTGACAAGTAACCCTTGGGATTTATCAAGGAGGGAAAGGTTGTGCGGACTACATCAGTTACATCAGACCAACCTCTGAAAGAGGTGGTGAAGAAACGCAAAGAAGCCAAGGCAAAATCTCCAAAGAAAGCTATAGCTGTCAAGCCCTCGATTGCAAAGGGCACTACTACACAACCTAAAGTGCTAAGAGCACTACTACAAAACCTAAAGTGCAGCATATGAAAGTAACAAAGAATCCACCAAGACAACAAACCAAAAGGAAGTACTTCCTGAATCAAAAAAAGGTGAGGAAGCTATCTCAAAGGCCCCACAGCAGCATACACACCAACACAAAGAGGAACACCTGCAGACGAGATACTATTATAGATGAGCTAGTGACTTCTACTACAGTAGAAACTCAACCACCAGCAGAGACAACCATTGAAGGGTCAACACCTGATGTGGTACCCACTAAGGAGATGATTCCACTAGCTGTAGTTGAGGAAGGTGCATCCTCAATAATAATACCCCCTAAAGATCTAGAGCTAGCAGTCTTCCATGATGTCAATCTTGCCATAGAATTTCTCAAAACTGGTGCAGATCAGAATCTACAAGACTTGATCATGCAAGCACAACAAAGTTACTCAAAAGTAAGGGAATGTCCTATGGCTCAATTGAGATAGGAGTTGGCTGCACATGGATGATACAAGAAAGGAGATTGAAGACATTGAAGTCAATCTAAGAAAGCTGTAGATCGAACAACCAGTCACCACTTCAACAACTTTCAACATCATCTCCACCACATAAGGCAATATAGTCGAGAAAACAACAACTACTACTACAATAGTCCCAATCTCTACTGCAGGCCTAGAACTTACATGTCTATAGATTGAACAACCCTCGACAACATTTGAGGTATGGACAACAACAACCTCAATAGAAGGAAGCAATGCACCCACAACCACAACTGACAAGACTACCCGGTCCCTTGAGACAAGGATCACTCAACACAGGACAAAGACCAGGCAATTACTTGGACATCCTCAAAAGGAAGAAATGTCGCAACAGTTCATTCGGGAAAACAAACTCTTAATGAAAGAAAAAAGGAAGGCAGCATTGCAAAGACCCAAGTTAATCCCCTTTGGACCTATAATTAGGTACAGAATTAATCTCGATGGCAGCAAAACAGAGCGTAGGATCATTGATGGACTAACTGAGGCTGAGATTGAACAACTTACGCTGATCAAAAGAAAGGAGGCCGAGAAGGAAAAGAGGCCTGAAGTGGCCTACATGCTATTCAATGGAACCTTGGAAATCAAGGATTCCACTGACAATGTGGTAAGGCACAGACAAGCTCAGTTGTAGACGCTTGAGTTTATCCATAGCCCAGAGGTAGAAGCTGAACTAAATCAGCCTGCAGACTGATCTAAAATCATCCTTAACGCATCCTATTGACATATATTATCTTTATTTCCAAACATATAAGATATTTCCATAGTTATATTCCTAACTAAATTTCTCAAAAGATGTAGCTATATTTCTATCATATAAAATCGATATAGAGGGTCTAAGACGTAAAGCCCCAACCTCAGAATCTTATATTCACATACACAATGCAATTATTAATATTTTTTTTGTCTTAATTATCATCAGACGATCCCGTCATCATAATCATATGAATCGTCGGTCTACGATCGTACGATCTTATAATTGGTTTTAGTTTCCTAGTACCTTTATATTCATCAGTTTTACAATTTACACAACAACGTTACATAAAAAAGTCAGTCGAATCCTCATAATTTCATGTCGATCCTTCGATCGCCTCATCCAGCCGATACTTTTCAGCTATTAGCTTGATAACAGGATCTCGCTTTATACCCTCAACTATTATCTCAGCATACAACAATCGCGCTTCACTTACTCTACCTACCTTACAGAAACCGTGAATAAGGATACTATACGCGACAACATCAGGCAGAAAACCGTTGCCTACAACTGAACGAAAGACGACCAATGCTTCATCCATCAGTGCCCTCTTGCATAGCGCGTCCATGAGGATGCTGTAGCCGACAATGCTTGAGTGAACGCCATGTCTTTCCATCTCCTCGAAAAGATCAAGAGCGTTTCCTGTATGATGGGACTTGAAGAGCCCATCGACCAAACAACTGTAAGTGATCACGTTAGGGTGAAGGCCTTGCTCTAACATTTCCTGGAACATTGACATGGCGTGGTCCATTCTGCTCTCTTTGCAGAAGGCGTCGATCAAGATGGTCATGGTGACAACATTTGGTTTAACTCGTGCACGAGCAAGGGTTTCGTATAATTTGATTGCCTCGTTCAACCTTTTCAAGGAGCAGTAACCCGAGATCAGCGTGTTGTACGTGATGATATCTGGTTCAAGTCCTTGCATAATGATTTCCTGCAGTAGCTTCAGCACATCCTCTAACTTGCCTTCTTTGAAGAGCGTTCTTAGGAGGACATTGTAGATGACGATATCAGGTTTTACTCTATTCGTCCTCATTAGGGAAAAGACCGAGAGCGCAGCTCCTAGTCTATTCTGCTTGCATAACACGTCCATCAGAGCACAGTATGACACAGCGTCTAATGGTAGCCGTTGTTGGAGCATTCTGAAGAACAGAGCGGCCGACTCATCCATTCTTCCATCATCTGCCAATGCCTTGAGCAGCAACGTGTGAGTGACTGTGTCAGGGTTGATATTCATCGCTCTCATTTGACCATAGACCTTTACCGCATCTGCTATTTGGTTCAATCTGCAATGCCTATCTATCAAGGCATTAAGGGTATTTACATTCAGCCGGATACCCATCTTCACCGACTTGAAGAAGAAGCGAAGTGCATCATTCAACAACCCGTGCTTGCTAAGTCCATCGATTAGTGCAGTACAGACGACTACATCTGGAGCATGACCACTTCCTAGCATGTCTTTATACAGCATGAACACATCTTTCAGCTTTCCCGTCTTACATAAGCCATCAATGAGGCTGCTGTAAGTCACAAGACATGGCTTGAAACCACATTTTACGATTTCACAGAAGATTCCAGACGCCTCAAGAACACGACCCTCTTTGCACAATCCATTGATAAGTATGCTATAAGTAACCAAACACGGGGATATGCCTTCGGTCATCATTCTTCTATACACTTCAACCGCCCTTCTAATATCTCCATTCTTGGTGTAGGCGTCCATTAGTGAGCTAAAAATAACTTCATCAAACTTAATGCCAGTGTCCAAAGCCTCAAGGAACCACCGATGACCTTCCTCAAACTTTCCATTCTTGAACAATCCATCAATCAGAATAGTATACACTACCACGTCAGGATCTATACCTAATTTCACCAGTGAACCGTATAGTACGAATGCACCGTCCGATTCCCGACTCTTACAATACGCATCCATCAAAGTACTAAACGTCACCAAGTTTGGCTTCGGCCCAACCTCGCTCATCAACTCCAAGAACTCTGTTGCTACTTCCAAGCTATATTCTTTACACAAACCCTTCATTATCTTGTTGCAACCTATGATCCGAGGCGTCACGCCCCTCTCTAGAACCTTACGGTGGAAACAAAAGCCTGCGTCCACTTTGCCCTTATCAAGCAAACCAACCATCACATACTGATATACACTAAACCCGTACTTCGAATCCAAACACGACCCACCAATCACATTCCGAAACGCATCCATCACATTATGATAACTACACGAATCGATCAAAGAACTCAACATCGCCCTCAACCCATGAGGAACTAAGGACACACCTGGCTTCCCCGTCATCAATCACGTACAAATCAATCACCTCATCAACTAACCCATGATAATTCAAGAACCCATTTGCCCGACCACCATCAGCATCACGATCTGCAAACCTATGACGGAACGCGACGAACATATTCAAGTTCCAGCACGGGTCATGCATTTCGTCGAACACCTTCTGTGCATGACCAAATATTCAATGAGACGGACCCAATGGGAAAGAGAACAAGGAATGAGAATGAGAGAATGATTGGGTTGAGGTTTGAGGGGAGGGTGTGATGGTGCCGATGCTGCGAGGTGGTGGTGATGGCGATGGTGGTGTGGTTCGAGTGAGGCGATGATTTTGAAAGCATGGTAATGAATCGATTTCAGGTTGGCATAAGTCGTTCGAAAACTACGTACCTTGCAACTCACGCAAACACGGAAAATGATTTGTGCCGTTTCAAAACATAAAATACATTACTATTTAGTAATAATGATATATGTTGTATTTGTAATATTTAGTAAAACAATTTAATAAAACGAAAATGAACTATGATATCTAAGAAATTTCGAATCATAACGAATTATGTGGTTTTTTTTTTTTTTTTTGCTTGATGAAATTTAATTTTTGGGACATGAGTCGTAATAAAAATGATAATTTTCATCTTCTTCAACATTTTTTCTTGTACAACATAAACACTATAATCCGGTCAAGTATGGAAAAACGATCAAACAATATTAAATGCAAAATCGTGGCCAAATATCCATTTTTATTTTTTGAATTCTTCGATTTCCTAATTATATTCTGTAAAATAAATAGTTTCAATTTAATACTATAAATTCATTTCAAGTTTCACATCTATTCCCCTTTTAACAAAATTAATTCTTATCAAAAAACCAAAACAAAAGAATTAAAACTAACTTCACATGTTCAGTGTCCCTAAATCTCTAAATCTAGTCCCAATTCTATTTTCAATTTTCATTCTTTGACTTCAATTCTTAGAGTTCAATTGCCCTAATTCCCTGAAGTGATCAATAAATTCGGAGGATCGATCAAATCATTCACGACCAGATTATCAATTAATCGACAAAACATTTGACAAAACAAGAATATTCATACTAAGAGATGATTATCATAAAACAAAATACTATGACTATTTGAGTTATGGGTCCTAAGTGAACCATTTTAATAATTCCAATACAATATAGGTCGATTTTGTATTAAAAGTTAAATCACATAAGATATTACATGCTCATAGTATAAAATTGAGACCTCTAAATTCATAAAATAAAATTAAGATATTGGACATTTTATAGAATAGTTTGGAACTTAAAATCAATTTACAATATAAAATTAAATCTCATTATTTTACAGAATATAATTGAGAAATCAAAAAATACATAGAATAAAATTGATTATTGTGTCCAAAATTGTTGTAGTCTTTGTAGAAAGATACTTAGAGCAAGTCCAATAATGAAAGATATTTTATTTTTTTATATAGTTATAAATTAGTTTATTTGTTTGTGTAATAATATACGAGACAAAAGAAAAAAAATAGAATATATTGATAGTAGGATAGAAAAGAGAATGAGAAACATAAAAGAAAAAGATATAATATACTAACTTTTTAATTGATATAATAGTGATTACGTAATAATATTAAATATTAATCATCTTATTTGTCATATATTTTATTAATGAAATATTAATTATAAGTTTGATAGATATTTGAATCAAATCTTTATCTCTTAAAATTCAATCAAGATATATCGACTAACCGATAAATTTTATTGAGTTAATCTTTTTTTTTAATTTGATTATTAATTATATCTTTTTAATATTTAATCAAAATCATTGGATAAAAAATTGAACGGTCAATATCAAAAGATCTCATTTGAAGAAAAAATTATTTCTATTTATTTAATATATAATATAGATTACCCATGAATAATATCGAAATGTTAAATTTTGACTATGTTGCTCTAATATGGTGTGCTAAATTTCAACATTAGCTATTTTCTTCACCATTTTTTCTCAACTTAACCGGACTTCACGATGCTGACGATGTGAAAATATCAATAACATTTTCCTTGTCAAATATGACAATACATATAACAAAAAATCAAAAAATGGCAAGGGAAAAGATATTTATTGGAGTGCTTGATGTATGGAAATACCTTTTGTGCTGCAAAATTTTGCTAATATCATGCTGTAAAATCAAAAAAATCATCTTATTTATTGAACAATTATAAAATAAAATAAAATAAAAATGACTAAAAAAATACAATTCAAAATTATATTTTTTGGTTTGAAACAATTAAGTAGCTACCTTTCGCAACCTAAAAACTAAGCCATTGATATATTGCTATATTAATGTCGTGCATTGAACTTGCTCCTACGATACTTCAGCCTATCATTCCTGTATAATCCACGATGTTCTCACAAAGTGGAGAAAGCGACCACTGAAAATATGAGCCGGAATGAATCAAATTCACTGCCAATGTCCATCATAATAGGAAACTACAGTAAGCATCAAATAGCCAAGTTTGAATAACTAAGCTACGCAAGAAAGATACATTAAGCTCTTCAAGAACATCAAGTGATCGCCATGCTTGTAAGGCAAACAGATACATAATCACATTACATTAAACTTTCAGTACAAAAACATCAGCAGTCTCGACAATCTACCTCAAACTAGTATTGCCCCGACAGATCATACACCTTCAGTCCAGATCAAGAGCCAGACGGAATCAGAAAGGTCGATTTCCTGCCTCTCGTGAAGTGATAACTTGCCGGGTTTAGGTCGTCGTCCATGTCAGATGAAAGGCGGATGCATCTGAATCTTCTTCAGATAGGCAACGAGCTGCCGTCTGACGATGATAGATGAATAGAATCATAGGCTGAGAAAATGACCACTGCGAACCAGTACTACTGCTGAAGCACGAAAGACAAGCACATTAGTAATACAGGAGTATGAACAATTCCAACTCCACCCTAATTCAATATTGTCATCAGCACAACTGCAAGAGCGAAGCTAATTTTCTTATAATGTGAGAATTCACCACCGCTTTCCAATAGATGTGCATTGGGTAAACCGACTTTCCACTAAGTACGCAGAGAAGGGTACATGAGATGGGATAGAACGCTCGTGCTCCAAACAAATATCGTTGCAAAGTAGCCAATGGATAGACTCAACTCAAAACATTGTTTCATTTATCCGGATTTGAACCCTAGTCGACAAGATCGTGTTTCAACCATGAATCATCAAGGCTACCATCGAAGTAAAGTTCTCCATTTCACCCTAGAAAACATTTGTGATTTGTCTACTTTTTGCATCACTATTTCTCCATCAGAACACACGTTGGTTTGTACTATACAAGGGTGAGATCACCCAACTTCGATTATGTTCAATATTGATCAAGTACACAGCATTTTCCTCGGACAGCAATTTCTACAGATTAGAGACTTTTCTACTTAAGAAAAACATCGCGTTTAAGTTGAAATGACGACATGATCTCGGTGTAGTTTACAAAGAGACCTCTAAGGAATACTGACATATGTGAAAAGCTTTTCCAGAAGATTGAAAATAGGGCATTAAGCAGAAGTTACCTGTCCAGGATTGGTCTTAGTATATCTCATCATCAGGAATTTCAGGCACAAAGAACTTCTTTCCATATCCGGGTCGTTCCGTTGCTTGTGTAGAAATAACCGAGTCTGGTACCGGCATGAGTGGAATGATGTTGTCTCTGTCGATAATCCCATCTATGATACCATATTCAATTCCTTCAACGGGAGACATGTAGTAGTCCCTCTTGATATCTTTCTCTACCTGTCCAATCGAGCGACCAGAGAATGCCGAGATAATCTTAACCACCATCTTCTTGTTGTTAAAGAGTTCCTTAGCTTGCCTTTCCACAGAAGCTACAGGGCCGCTGATACCTCCAAAAGGTTGATGGATCATTATCCTTGAACTAGGCATTGAAAAGCGTTTGCCTTTAGTGCCTCCACCAAGAAGCAATGCTGCAGTTGATGCAGTAATACCAAGTGCGATAGTGGATACATCGGATCTGACGAGGTTTATGACATCAAAGATGGCCATCGTAGCACTGATAAGACAAAACATGTCAATGATAAGGGTCAAGCTGGCAGGTGGATGCAAAGAGAAGTACATCACAATTTGACATAAAAGTTTTGTTCAACTTTCTTGATACGCCAAATTACCAAAATCTCACTTTCCTATCCTATATTGCATCACACCAGACAATTCAGAGGACGGTAAAAAATGGCCAGCAATTAAGTTCCAAATAAACACAATGCTATTCAAGTTCTTAGTATGAAATTCAAGAGGAATGATAGGCAATCCTGGAGTTTAGATATGCGTATATGAATTAAGACTTTCTTTTGACGTCATATGGGATTTTGAAGTTGAAAGACCTCCGAACGGTGAAGATTTTCAGACAGAAATGGAAATCATCTCTTCTCTACCTAGTTATACAACTTGAGAGGAGAAATTATCTTGTATAGTAGTATTCTAGCATGTAACACATATATGCTAATGGGTAATATTTCTCGTTGTGTCTTACTCCCTCCGTCCCATTCAAATTACAGCACTTTTCTTTTTGGACCGTCCCATTCAAATTGCAATATTTTCTTTATTTTCAATTTTTTTCATACAAAAATACCAAGCTACCCATACTTTATATCACATCAACCCACGCATCACCATTTCTCTTCCTTTTTTCCTCATCTTTCTCTTTCTCACACTCACAAGGACAAATTGAGGATTCCTCCTAAATTCAACACATATAAATATACGTACTAGATCCATCCGTTGTAATTTCATTGGGACGGAGAGAGTACCTCTTATCAGAATCTACGCTCTCTAAATCAGATGAGAGATTCAATGTTCGTTGAAGGAAGCCTCACAAGGACAATTTATCAATGCCTTCACAAAAAATCATATTTCTAGATGTTTGAAAAAGAAAGAGATGTATGAAAACAGAGTTGCTCGTACCCGCCACACCAACTCCTGTTACAAGAAAATAGGACAACCACGACTCCACCATATCCCTCCGTGACAAAGATATACTTGAACGAATGTCTTGTCAAAAGGCTAATCCTATCGTCTAATAGTTGACCATAGTTTTCTGACTATCACACTGCCATCAACCTTCTAATGACGGATCGCATGTCAAATTCCTGATCAAGGTGATTGTGACAAATGAGCCGCGTTCCATTAATTTATAGGGATATATATGAGTTAGTCATGTGTTGTGGTTCATGACATGTGCCATGATATTTGCCATTGGATAGATTTTATTAGCGATGAATTGGTTTTTTGATATATTTTTATAGTTCTGTAGATGCTATAAAGAGGCTTCATGATAGTAATATAGTTTCATTGAGTTGAGTTAAGATATGTGAGACTTGATATGGGTCAATTCTTATTTCAACCTATTAATGACCAAAAGATAAAATTAAACTTAAATTTATACATTTTATTCAAGATGATATAGAGATGATCATCAGAATTTATATTTTTTATTACGTGAATAATTTATACCGACTAGTAATAAAACAACATAATGTAGATACTACCACTGATAGAAATGTTTAACATTTACCAATTTCTTGTTCGCTTTACACATATTTCGAACAAAATAATTTCTTCTAAATTAGTATATTTAGCTTATTTGATATCATGATTTTCGAAAGTTAATATTTCAATCACTGCATGATTAAGCTTCCTTCGCCAGCATCATATGCATAATCCACCTAACTATTTAAAAAATCATAATTTACTGAATTGTGTTTTATCCCTGGATCAGTGATGGGAATCAAGAACATCTATTTCAAACTAGACAATAAGGTTGAATTGTGACGCTATTTTTAAGGCATTAGCTCAGATTGATTGATGCTGTCACGTGAGATTTTATAGGATATTTCACGCACAATCATATTGATCCATCGTTTCCACACTCCCTACTAGAACTAAAACAGCTGGCTCAATGTTAAGCAACCCTTATCCCTTATCCAACCTAGTGATTCGGGGTTTAACAATCAACAATCCCTAGCACATAAAGAAATAGTCTATCTACATAACAACTTCTATAATATGGTAAATCTCAGTCTTCCCAAACCCTGTACAACATTATTCTGATAGTTGCATTCATCTTTGCCTTTCGACTAAGAACCCAGAACTAGTTATAAGATGCCATAATTTGCTACAACCAAACACAAATGAACTTATAACTACTATGAAACCTATGGGGTTCCAACTTAAAACCAATTGGGAATGGTCCGGATCAATATATGCGTGGCACGGAGTGTTAGGCTGCCTATCGGCTTTAATACCAGATTAGACCTCTTGTTCCAACACAAAACCAATGGGCGATGAGTGGAGCCACCAACGATCTATATACACATTTGTAGTATTTTCGTATTACTCGATGCAGGTAGACTATCCACAAAAACAGCATTGAGTAAAAAATCGAAACCTAAAACCCCGAACCCGATCCCGAACCCCACCCACTCAAATCGAACCCAAAACCCCTCACCTGAGCGACCCGCCGGTGGTATTGATAAACAACCTGATATCCTTCCTTGAATCCTGTGAATCCAACAACAGCAATTTACTCACAACAGCATCGGCCACGAAATCGTTGATTTCGCTCCCTATGAACACGATCCTCTCTCTTAAAAGCATCCCCATCACGTCCCACTCCTCCACCACCCTTCTCTGGTGCTCCATCTCCGCCTCCGTCACCGCCGAGGCTCGAACCGAGGACTTGATTGACCCAATTGACCGAAATGCCCTCGCCGATCTTGTGGGCTTGAGGGAAATGGTGGGGAGAGGTGAGAAGGGTTTGAGGAGGGGAAGGGATGGGTGAGGAGAGAGAGTGGTGGTGGTGGAAGAGAGAGTGAGGGGCTCCATTGATGGGGTTTTGAGTGAGGTTTTGGGTGAAGAGAAAGGTTTATCTTCTTGGTGGTGGTGAGGGTGTGTGGATCATGGGCCTGGTTTGCATGTTGGGTTGGGTATGTCTTAGCCCGAGAAGAGGCTGTTCGAATCAATTTTTCAATCAATTTTTCAACTCGGTCCGAAGCTTCCTTTTTTATTAGAAATCCAATCGTAAAAATTCAAAGAATGGATTAAGTGATGGAGTGTTATCAAGTGACGTTAGGCTTCGGAATCTAACCACATCATTAAATATTAGGTTTGATGAATATGTAACATGTCACACACAATATCTGTGTGTGATATATGCAAGTCAACAGTATGGATATTAAGTTGATGGATTTGTTGATTTTTTTTTTGTTATTTTTATTTTATGTGTTTTAATTGAAAAAAAATCATCCAATTTAAAATCTGTCTCGTTGGATTGCACTTACCACGTCCAACATAATGTATGGCATGCTACATATCGTTTTTCCCTATTATTCAAGCTATGGATGATTTGTTTCTAGATTTATAGTATTAAACATAATTTTTTTCTAAATTTATCGTGAAATAGTAAACGTAGTTTGAGTTATGCACTCAAATTTTTGGTCTGAAATTTTTTATTTTATCATTAAAATGAATAACGAATCCATTCAAATATATGTTGCATAATACAATTATTATGCATAATTTCGTGGGACGAGTTAGTATTTTTCTGTTTTCTTTCTTTCTTTCTTTCTTTCTTTCTTTCTTTCTTTTTAATGAATTTAAAAATCAAAATTAAGTCTCACAACCTCCACAAGCGGTAATCCTTTAGTGTTATCCCAAAAGTCTTGAGTTGTCTGTCAACTTTCCACTTGTGTTAGTCATTGATGCAACTTACAAAACAAACGAGTATCAATTATCGCTCGTGGAGGTTGTGAGAGTCACCTCCACAAGATTGACGTGTTCGTTTATGTTTGTTTATCTTAATAGCGAGAAAACAGAGAGTTATACATGTGCATTATCTACTTTGATGACTTCGATGACACAAAAGGGAGCTGTATTGCCATCGATTGTTGTCTCGGATCGTGATTTAGGTCTTATTAATGCCATAAAAACTTGTTATCCTTCTGTAAATCACATACTGTGTATTTGGCATGTAAATGAGGCAGTGACGAAGAAGTGCAGTCCTATACTTGGTCCACAATTTCAATCTTTCTTAGTGTCATGACATTCAATTGTCAATTCATCGTCAGAATCATCATATCAATAGAAATGGCACGCAATGTATGATGACTTTGAAAAGTATCCACAAGTCATCGCATATCTTTGGGAAACATGGTTGAGATCGTACAAGGAATGATTTGTTTCAGCATGGACAAACCAATATATGCATCTCGAAAATCATTTTAGTCAAAGGTTTTTCTTTTGTCGTATATAATATCGTACTTTATTTTATAACATAATTTTATTGCCAATCATTATTAATAACTATTTTTACGGGGTGGAATCAGCATATGCAAGACTAAAGCTCTGTTTAAGCGATACAATGTCATCGCTTCAAACTTCTTTTTCTAAGATACACAAAATGCTGAAACTGGAGCTTGGGAACACAAAAATCATTTCAGAAATCTCTCAACATTTCAAGACACAAACAATGACGCGACTCAATATACGATGAAATCAGATGTCGCGATTCATTGGAGGCTCTTGAACTCATTGATGTACAACTCCAAGCTACTGAAGAAGCATCTTTCTACCTAAATGATTTTTACAAATGTTCTATAAAGATAACCTGTGATTACCATGCAAGCATGATCTTTCATACTATCGTTGTCAGTCCATTCATATCTCCCTTTCCAGCATCCATGCTCATTGATGACAACTCCCCATGCACGCAAATGAATCTCATGACAAGGGACCGCAACAGGATAGAACATCTCAAGTGTTGGAGTTACTATAAGCCATGGATCCGGATATAAGGGAGCATATTATAGATAAGTTTATTGATATTGCTAATCCAACTCATAGCACCATTAGAGTGTCCTCGTATAATACGAAACATAAAGGCCGACCTGTTGGTAAGGATGAGCAAACTTCACGCCGTATACCATCATCAGTAGAGCTATCTACTAAAGGATCTGCAACATCACGAGGCCGAGGAAGACACACTAAACCATCTGGGGTTCGTCACATCGAACCAACACACGGTAACACTTTGGTTCCTCCTGTCATCAATCCTTATATTCAGCAATTGCGCGTAGCATTTCATCGTAACATTTCACATGTTATTGATGCCCAAAGTGATGGTCACTGTGTATTTAGAGCAATAGCTACACAACTTGAGTGAAGATGATTGGCCAAAGATACGAATGGACCTTATCGACAGCAAAATAGGCATTTCTATGATATGATGTGCCCGACGCCAGATATTACGGAACATATGGGCTTACAGCTGAATTGATTTCAGCCTATTGCTCCAAGTGAGTATTGGATGGATTCAATGATATGGGAGTGCTCATCGCATCAAGATACAATGTGGTACTGTACACATTTGATGTCCATCCTTCTGGATGTTTTACTCATCTACCACTAAGATCTCTTCCAGTTTCCGTTCAAAAGCGTCGTGAAATTATCATTGTCCGTATGAATGATCATTTTGTTTAGCTTGTTTTGCATGATTATTATCGTGTCTCTCCGATCCCAATTTTGATGGCGGCAAAATGCATCGGAAGAACTAGAGGATGGGTAGATAATTATTTAGTGCGTATTCAATTATGAGACGAAATAATGAACATTAATGCTATATTACATATTTTTTTAATAAAAAGATAAATATCACATATCTATT
>JAOVYX010019969.1:0-17667 GCA_035668315.1 Drosera spatulata
GATCCTCAACAAAAAGTACCTACTCGACGTCCTCCTCCTATACAACACCGATATATCTGAAAATTCAGGAGTCCTAAACACGCCAGGATTCCACACCAAGTCCTTCCATATATCACAAAACTCCTCAACATGACTCAAATCCTTCAAAAGCCGTATCAAATCCCTCCCCATATTCAAGCACAGACCAAACTGTTCCCTCAAAACCCTCACACAGAACTCAGTCTCCCTCCTAACCAACTCATCCGACCTCCTACTCCTCTCCATCCTACAATGATCACCCAAAACCCTAAGAAACACATACAACGCGCTCGTCAACACCATCGGCTCCTCCTCCACCACCACATCCCATTTCCCCATCAAAACCCCAACAACCTCATAACACAACCACAGATTCCCCTCCCCAAACTCCCCTCCCTCAATCCGCCTCAACAACGACACCACCATGCCCCCGAACCCAATCCCATTTACCTCCACCATCACCCCAACAATCCAAATCAACCTCACCTTACACACATCTACCATCTTCCCATACAACTCATCAACAACACGGGACACCAACCCGCAAAAGACCAAATACCCATCATTGACAATGGCGTGTAGGTACTTGAGGCAGGTTTTCGCGATACTGGGTTCGACTAGGGAGCCGTATAGGATTGCCCTATTGATGGAAACGTAGTTGGAGGAGCAGAAGATGGTGAATTGTAATGGGGGTGTTAGGGTTTGGAGATGAGTGAGGTATGATTCTTTGAGGAGTTGGGCGACTTGGGGATGGGATTCGTGGGGTGGATGTGAGATTAGGGTTTGTGACATTGTGATGGTGGGAAGTGATCGGCGGTGGTGGCGGCTGAAAGGGTTTAGGGTTTTTGACTTTTGAGGACTGTCGATCGATTTGGGTTTGTGGTGGTCGCCGTCGCCGGCTCGCCAGCGAGAATGAGCGGTGGATTCAAAGTGGAGTTTGATCAATCATATATGGATTTTTTTTTTTTTTTTCGACCGTTATATATGGATTTTTTTTTGGTATCGAAAAACATCATAAAACTATATAATCCTTTCTTATAAAAAAAAAATGTCCTCCTCAAATCTGTATTTTGATAAATTAATATATATGTGTTTCTTTTGCTTTCTTTCGGAGAACGCTAGCTTTCCTATCCAACAAATGTTTTTTATGAGCTTTATGTTTTATTTGAGGTAACAATGTCCCTAAAAAAGCATTTATAGTAGTTTTTTTTTATCCTATTCTGTATCAGCAGATATAGAGATTATTGTGAAAAATGACTCACCTAATAGATTTCTTATCCTATCCCTAAATCATTCTGCATCCCTCATTTGATTCTCCATTTTTTGAGAAACCAAATTATCATTCTTTATATCATTTTTATTATTATTTAATAATTTTAGAACTAATTATTATTATTTAAAATGAATTTTTACACTTAACTTTTATAATATTTTTATAAAAAAATCATCATTATTTTTTAAAAATAAATATAAAATTCATTTAACTTATTGTCCTTCACGAAAAGTATCTTAAGAATCAAATTTAAAATATGAAAATAAATATCAAAATCATTACATGAAAATATAAAATAACGATTTAGAAAATCAATATAGAAAATCTACCGAGTGAACTGAATCCATATATATAAAAAAATGACGCTATAATAATGTATAATACGGATGGGGATTGAAAAATTGCTCCAAAGGACATCCCTCAATCTGATAAAGCTTTTTGTTAAACTCATAAATTAACCTGCATGGTTGTTACACTCATATCCACCAATCACATGTCTCCACGATGAGCATTTCTCGGTGATGTTCACTTGTCAACATAAACAACCCCTCAGACCTCGGTTGATGAGCTAAGATCGTGTCCATTCTTTACTTTCCAATCATGCTCTAGATAAGAACCGAACCTTTCGAAGCTCGGTAAGTTGAGTTCGTACAATATTTTTACCGAAGTGTTCCAACTTCCCGAATTCATAACAGGAGGATCAAGTTGAATGCGTTCTGCTCTGGAATCAGGAGGCGTAAGTTAAATATGATCAGCTTTTATGTTTCCACAGTGCAGTGTTCTAGACATCAAGCACTCCTTCATCCTTTTAAGAACTACAACTGCAAATTGGCAAGGCTGATTCCATCGGAGAGTTTTTGCTTGTTTTACGATAGGAACAAGATCTCGTGATCTCTGTGTCAATCAAAATTTCAACATGAATTTCCGAAAAAATTTTGAGCTCACCTGTTCAGCTATGCATGGAGACATCTCATTCTTAAAACCACAAGCTACGCCAAATCATCATCATATTTGTCCTACTTCACTATCCAAAAAAACCCAGCAATTCACAAAAATGAAATAACCAAGTTAATTGCGACAAGCATCAAAATTCATGTATTGCATCATGGTTTACAGAATGCGCTGCCTAATAAGAAGCGATAAACATTAACACCCATATGACATTCTCATTAAAAACACGATCACCAGGCACATAAAACAGAACATGGTATATAGATCCAAAAATGTTGTGAATAACAGATGCTCAATACCAGAAATTGATTTCAACCTAGAAATAAACCCAGCTTGATCAAACTCACAGAAATACAGGAATTAGGGAGAGTAACAAGGAATGAAGAACTGAACACAGCTCAATAGGACTTCCCGCAGTGTATTAAGGATCCAGCACCCAAGAAAAGGCCAAATATAGCTGCACTGCCAACCGTGGTTTGCCCAATATATCTGATCTTTAGTAGCCCAGGCACCTGCATTCAAGAAACACAGGAAATAAAACTCAATTTAGGAGCACTACGATTACTGCAACAACCATTCCAGCTACAACTCGCAGATTTGGAAAAAAAACACCCAGTATGGTTATCGGCTAGTCCTAATTTAACACAATTACAGGAATTGATGGTTAACGGAGAGATCAATGATCGATCCATACAGCTCACGATGATGAATGCACAACAACGTCCCATCAGTTCAGATTTTTCTTCCACAATCTTAATGCTTAAGCGAAGTTTATACGGTTATGATCACTGGGCCACAGAACTCAGTCAATGACTCTACCACCCAAGTAATTCAGCCCTTTTAGGAGATGACTATCCCAACATTCAGCTCGAAATAGAATGCCCATACATGTATCAAAACCAAGAGGGCGACAAAGATTTCCATCTGGTAACATAAGGACAAAGTATCGAATTTAGCTCGAAATAGAATCCCCCAAATGCAACCTTGGCCATAAGTCATTGGGTAGTAACGAATGCAACAATATCCAATCATCAGTCCAACAGTCAACACAATGACAAAGTAATTTTAAGCACCAACACATGCGTACGCAAAGAGGGGGGAAAACAGCATTATACCATGACACAGGACAGTAGTCACACTAACCCAGAGACTAGAAAAGGCATAAGCACGATGTAAAAACAAGATCTTTTGGTTTACCTTCAACCTGATGGCATCGTAAGTCCCGTAAACGGCACCTGCAAACAGTCAACACAAAACACAAACCCATCAATCCATTGCCCAAAATTAGGGTTTACTGCCCCGACTACAGTAGAAGAAGGGGAACAAAGGGGAAGGGGAAACTGAATTCAAAGAGTTACTCACCGACGGCGCCACCGATGGCTCCGCCGACGGCGACGCCGTATCCGACTCTTGATAGACAGCTGTCCCTCGCCATGGTTAACTTCTCCGCCACTCTCCTCTCCCCCTCTATTGTTTCTTTTCTTTCTTCTTTTTTTCCACGCAAAAAAACACAATAGTGGGCGGCGTCGAAGGTGCTACATTTTGGGCTTTTTGATTGGGCCTTGTGCTGAAACAGAATTGGGCCTGCAGGCCTCGATGAAAAAGAAGTGGAAGTTGGGAACCCTGGCTCCCCACCTACGCCCATCCGCCGGTCGACGGCGTCCCAGTCTCGTTACTCCTATCTCGAATCCTCCTCGATTGCTATGGTTCTATGGAAATGATTTCCTTGGTTCATGTCGCCGAATTTTCAAGTTTGTTCTAACCATCTTTTTCGTTGGAGTTCACTCAAAAACATCTCCAATGATGCTTTTGTGCAAGTAAACTAGTGACTTCCATTGATGATGTTTGTGTTACATGATAAGTATTGCTTTTATCGTAGGAGAAAGGTGAGCGGCATGAACCAAGCTGCAGACATGTCTGTTTCCTGAAGCCCTCTAGGGAATGGTTGCTTACAAGTGAGTGAGCTAACCGCTGCTTATTTAGATTGCTTCGATGCGATTCTCACGCATGACAAGTAAATACATGAAAACCGCGGTGGAGCAATCTAAATAAGCGTTTTATATCCCTGAGTGTCTGTAGACAGGCTGAGGGCATAGAAGTGGACAAGGAAGATGACATCGAACAGTGTCTGGATCTCTGAAGCTTATCTCAGAAAAGCCGAAGATAACACGTCGGAACCAGCTGAGAGGGTCTTCGTGATATGCATGCTTCTAAGTTTTGCAGGTGACAAACAGGTTCGCTCGATTTCCTTGCAGAGTTTGTTTTTATGTGCTGTCGGGAAGTTCCTATCTGCAACTATGAGCATACGTCTGTTGCACCACTTTACTGGTTTGTGCTAGTAATCACGGTTAGTCTTACTTGGCTATTGTATACTAGGTTAAGGATATTTTCTCCGACTTCTTTGCACTGTGTCCTGGTGCAGGAACTGCGGTTGCTATCGACAAAGTCAATAGTAAGAAGGTGACACGATGATTAGGATTGCAACGTAAGAAGGCATCCGAAGGTCCAATGGTGTGGACCAAATTTTGTTAGCTTCATGAAGGAAAATCGGCTATTCCAGCTATTCCACATCTTAATGTGCAAAGGCTGTCAAAGTGAGCAGAAAAAACGGAATAATGAAATTTGGATGGCCCAATTCGGCACTGCGTATGTTGATTTCTTGACGATTTATCATGTCATTATATGCGCTTATTAAATCGATCTCTTTACCCGAATCATCCGTTCTTCCTCTGGTTTCTTCTATTTGTATGGAATATGAAATAAGTGCCTTGATAATGTTTAGAGTGATCCAGGTTCATTCATCTTCGTGGTCACCATCATCATCTAATATGCATATGACGAACATAGAACCTCCAAATTCAAACACCACAAGTGGTGCTTTTGATAGTTACATGTTAGTTTAATACTCCCAGTTGTTTTAAACATTAGACAAAAATCGACTTTTATAACTGGTCAACCGGAACATTGAGCTGTAACTTCAATTTTTTCGCATGTTATCCAGGGCATGAGTTGAAAATGTTAAGGTGGATGTATGGACATACAAGAATAGATAAAATATGAAATGAAGTTATCAGACAGAAAGTGGACGTGGCTCCAATAGAAGATAAGATGAGGGAGTCACGACTAAGATGATGTGGTCATGTGAAACGCAGACCAGTCACAGCTTCTGTTAGGAGATGTGAAGTTTGGGAGTTAGCACATGTCAAGAGAGGACGAGAAAGACCTAAAAAAACTACGAGAGAAATCTTGAAGTATGATATGATTTATCATAATCTTACAGAAGATATGTACATGACAGATTGGAATGTCGCCGTCGTATTCATGTAGCCTACCCCATTTGATGGGATAAAAGTTTGATTTATTATTGTTATTATCCAGGGCATGAGTTAGTTTCTTCTCTTATGTGAATGGTGATGATAATGATTTGTGTTATTGGAAAATTGATGAACTTTGCTCGGAAACTCCCTTCCAAACCCTGGACTTCTTGTTTTTCGGCGCGTTTGCTCTTGCTTGTTATCCTATCCATCTTATATGTCTGCCTATACTCTTTGAGTTGATTTGGCCGCTGCTACGATGAGGTATAACTTGACTTTAAGAATTTTTAATAATCCTTTTGTATCTTCTTCTTTTTCTCTTATCCAATGGCATTATGGGAATAAGAATGACAGGAGAGGAATGAGACTTTAATCCTTGGCATTGATTGATGGATTACTACAGGTATAGCAAAATGTTATTGCACAGAACGGCTAAGAGTTGCAAGTCAATAGCGATATAAGATAGGATAGGGTTAAATTCGGGAAAAAAAAAATAGATAATTTCAGAGTAATTTTTTTTCTTATGATAACTTTATTTTTCATTTTAAAACATGAATATTTTAAAATTATTCTTTTTTTTTTAGATTTAATCATTTTTTATAAAATATTGATAGCAATGGTAAATCTTACGTTCCGTTGGTTTGTCCAACGGGGGCAAGACTTGCAAGTGGTAGAGTTGAAGTAAAATGACAAATGCAGGTGTGTCCAAAGCTGTGCAAGTGTACACAGACCAGAATGATATTATATGTCCAGTTGATGATGATTGAATATCAAGGGGTTGAAATTTCGATAAAATCGACGTGGATTAGTTTACTATGATCATTTTATTTAGAGACCAAAATTTATCTACTAGCTAGTCGTTTGCACTTTCCAATCAATGTTAGGTCAAGGCCACAACTACACTTGCTTTTTTGGATAATGCTAAATGTAGGATGATCATGTCTACGACCACTGCAAATGTTTGAAAGTTTTACCATTTTATTTTGGAGGGCGGTGAAACTGTTTAGTGATTTTCAATATTATATAGTTAAGATCTTGTTCTTGGTTTTATCTGTATTGTTATACTCCGTAGTTCCTCACTTGTTAAGCTTTTGGTTATGCTCCGAGTAAGTGTATGCGTTTATGCATAGTGTATGTTTATACGGACTTTCCTCAAGTATAGATACACCAATTGTTTTGCAAACATATCGACTTGTATACAACGTATACACGTTGAAGCATTATACAACACTTGATCAAGTGAAAGGACATCACTTTTCAGTAAATGCCACCCCACAACAACTAAAAACGACTAGTCCACAAAATTGACACCTTGAAATAGTTCTTTACATTATTTAAAATTATTTGCAATAGTATTCATCACATTGAATGCGTGAGGGCTCAATTTTTTCTCTTTTTCTCTACAGCAGCCTTGGTTGACCACGCTCCCCTGCAATGTCCTGGGCATGGTTAGTCCCAATCGTTATCCCTCCAATTCGTGTTAGGTATGTTCCAAAAATTACATACTACTCCATTAAGTTAGTTTTGAACTCTAATTGTCATTGTGACAATAACGAGGCGTGCTAATCGTGCTGTGTTTCTTCTGCGTTTTTTTTTTATCATCGAATTCAAAATATCTATCGTAAAAACACATAATTTTTAAGATCGTAATCTTACCATTCAAATGGAGGGTTCAAAAGTATAGTGCCCTCATTCAATAAGACAGGAGTTACAGGACTCTTCCTAATAAGTGCTCATAAGTCTAAATTCAGTACAATGTAGGATCACCATCATTATTAAAACTTCCCATCGAGGCAACTTTTATCACGCATTAATACTATTCCATGCAAACATATAGGCTTGGTCGTTGGTCAACCACTCTTTTATGCATATAAAACCTCTCGTCCTATCTTTCTCCCCATTGGATCTGCCTGCAGGAAAAAATGGGCAATATTGCTTTGACAAATCTTTGCTACAATTCACTATATTCTCGCAAAAGGGCATCAAAGCTCATATTCTGCGATGGAACGACAAGAACCCTAGCAACGTCCAAGAAAGTGGTCGCTGGCGAAGTGATGTTCGAGTTCCCGGACTGCATGGTTCTCCATGCAGACTCATTCTTCATCGGCCGACGTATCCCTGCCCTGGAAGCCGAGGATCGCATCCTCCCACGCCAAACCTACTTCGTGATCCCCATTGACCGGCTGCCATGCAACAACGTACTCTCCCCTGCATCCCTCTCCGGGTTCATGAGCCCTCGGTCCAGTCCACGAGCCCGGGCTCTTAAGTTCGGAGACCAGGGTCCCTTTGAGTATATCAAAGGGACGAATGGTGGGGTCGCGATCAAGGTTGTGCCCGAGTTCATCTCGAGGCTTTTGAATGACGCGGATCCGAGTAGCAAGGATCGAAATGATTATGAGTCGGGTGGTAGTAGCCCGAACCGGTTATGCAGTACTCCGGAGCTGAAGAAGCAGTATGATCAGCTGGTTAGGCCAAGAGAGCAGGTTTGGTCACCGAAGCTTGAGACTATATCGGAGTATAAGATTCGGTTCTCGCCTTGTAGATTCTTAGGGTTGGAGTGGAAACAAAAGGAGATAGAAGATTAATGCTGTAGTTATGTTTTTGTTTATAGCAAAATTTGGAATTTTGGATCGATGCTCATCTGTGTCCATGACTTGTAAGTGTACATAGACAAGCGTTTTACGAATAGATTGTCTAGTTTGTTGTAGCTTGTTTCGGTTAGAACTGAGTATGTTTGTGCTTTTAGTTTATCAAAATCCCTTGTAGGTTTGTGCAATGTTCATCGTGTTCCTGGTGATCCATTGAGCATTCGAGGATGACAATGGTGATGTATAGATTTGTGTACCAGACGATGTGAAATCGTTTGGACAAATGTGTTCGGTGAATTTGAAATGTCGTTAGTGGGTAGATTCGGAAAGTGCATATCATCCGCGATGAGTTCACTGGAGTTTGACGCGGTGAGAGTCTATACATGTCATATAGGATAAGATAAGGTTTATGGACTTTTTACCATACAATTAGAGAGCACGTGTTGATTTTGTTGATCCAATAACTAAAAATTTGGACAAAAGGTGATTAGATGATGTAAAAACTTTTAGTTTTCTTGTATTCTAATTCACTCACAAAAAGGCTTATAGAGTTATGCCGGGAAGTTGCTAAGAAACTGTTCAAGGGCCAAGTTTTTCCTTCAACGCAAACCCGGGCCAGGTTGCTGAATGAAGCTCCATTAGTTTGGGCCGGGTTCGACATATCGGACCACCTTTAACCTGGTCGTCGTTCGTGGGCTAAAAGCTTAGAGCCCATCAAAGCAATACACAGCCAGACCAGTTGAATGATGAAAAGACCATTTCATGTGTAGTATTTTTAACTTTACCTTTTTGCATTGGAAAAACTGTTCAACGATACTCCCTTCGTCCCATTTTAATTATAATCGTTTGATTCGACACATAATTTTATATGTATGTCGAAGTTTGTTAGTGATAATATGATATAAATTGGGTTTATAAGAGAGAGTGAGAGAGAAGAAGGAAAAAAAAAGGAAGATAATTTGATTAAATTAATATAAATTCATTATTAATATATAAGGAAAGAATAAAAATATTACGAATATAATGGGATTGACCAAAAATAAAAATATTGCAAATAAATTATAACCAAAAGAGTAAAAATCTTTTCAAAAGTATATGTAGAAATGGGTTTTACTAAAACAACCAATGAATAAAGAAATAACAATCCAAGTATAACAACATATATACCAGCGCTTGAAGAAAAAACATTGATCCTGCCAAAACGAGACACATAAGACAAAGAGCTGATCCCTAGCAATTAACATAGCTAAATAAGTACGAAATTGATCTGCAGATTACATCCGCTACATCTACTCATCTAGTAATAAGGCATCGAGTTCGAGTCAAAAGGATCATGAATTAAACAGAATTGGACTTTTAAATACTATAGCACTATCATTTGTCTTCACGGGCCAATCTTGCAATGTTGTGCTTTTTCCATTCATTTACGACCTGAAAGTTCACGATAATGGAAAAAGCATTTGCACATAGAAACTAGCCTAG
Organism: Drosera spatulata; assembly: GCA_035668315.1. Taxonomy (NCBI): domain Eukaryota; kingdom Viridiplantae; phylum Streptophyta; class Magnoliopsida; order Caryophyllales; family Droseraceae; genus Drosera; species Drosera spatulata. Next base: position 9,627 of record JAOVYX010019969.1, read on the forward strand.
TGTCACGGAGATAGATCCTCGCTATCCGTACGACACTCAAACTATTCACTTTTTTGTTTGAGTTCACTCTAACTCGTCATCCAAAAGTGATCTTTGAGAACGTAAGAGAGTTTGGACTTGAAAACAAGTTTGTATTGAGAACACTTGAGAACTTATAAAGCATTGAGAGTTTACAAGAATGGGATGAGTTTGATGTCTTGGGATGGTTTGCCAAATAAGCCTTGCATCCTATTATATACATGTCTATGAAGAGTTCTAAACCTGACATATAGACTCTTTTATACCCTCCTCCCCCTTAGTATGTACAAGAATCCTGTAGACTTTTCTTCCAAGATATTTATATAGAGTTCTCTAAAATGGCTCGTAACTATAAAACTCTAGAGTTGTCTAAAAAAGAGTAGAGAAGCCTACAACATTCTAGCATACTCTAAAAAAGTATGGAATTGTCTAAAAAAATGTGGAGAACTCTAAATAATTCTTCAAAGAGAACTCCATAAATTAGCTCGGCCGTGACATACTCCTCTACCTATGTCGCAGACGTCCTCGTCGTGACACACTTGCATGACTCGATCTTTTCCTTGAGTCGTCGCGAGAAGCGTTAGAGCATCCATCTGCCGTCTTGGCGAGAGTTCCTTTCCGTGTTTTTTCGACAAGACTTGTAAGATCTTTTTTGGCACCTCCTTTACCACGTGAGAGATCCTCCCCTCAAGTGAGTAGATTCCTCACTTTTGATACCCTTAGAGACTTGCATGGTTGCGACCATCTTTGTTTGAGCCTTCTTCGCTCGTCGTATCATCGAAACCACGCAAACTCCATCGCTTTTTACTATGTACAAGACATTAGCGAAAGAGATTGGTATCGCCTTCACACCCTCGATGAAGTCGATTCCAAGTATCAAAGGATAGTCGTCCATGGGAACGATCGTGAGATCCACCGATCCTTTCCAATTGCCAATGCGAAACCGCACTCCACGGGCCACGTCATCGATTGGTTCGACCTTCGAGTTTACCGCCTTGAGCACGCCTTGCCCTTTGTCGACTCGAAGTCCAAGTCGCATTGCCTCTCATCGCGAGACAAGGTTGTGAGTTGTCCCGGTATCAACTAATGCATGAGTTGTGTACGATTCGATCACTGCATCGACGTACATCAACCCTTTCGATGAAGTCTTCTCCTCCGTGATCTTCACCGCATAAAGAAACTTCAATGAAGACTTCTCCTCCTTGGTCTTCATCGCATTAAGGATCCTAAAAAATTCCATCTATTGCACGGGTTCCTCCTCTATACGAGCAATCATAGTCGTGAGAGCGTTCTTTTCGAGCACTCCCGAATTAAGTGAGGACGATCGCGTAAGAAGCACTTTACCTCTCCCTTGGACTTCACCGCGTCCTTCGATGTGCTCTTTTTCCACCCTCTTTGCTCTTCTTTCTTCGAGTCACTCTTACTAGCGAAACTCGAAATCGGTTTGATCCCTTCGCGACTCTTTCCTCCACCTCTCTCGGAATCACTCCTTCCTTGGAAACTCGCTCCTCTTCGCCATAACCGACGCAAGAGTTTGAACACCACGTCGTTGTAACTCTTGTTGTGCCCACGGTTAAACTCCATTCTTGAAGTAGATGAGTTTGTCTTCCTCGGACATGTCATTGATTTGGAAGAGCAACTACGTGAATTTCTTCACATACTCATCATATCCGTTTGCCTCAACTTTCGCAGTTATCTCTTGGCATCATATTGGGCATTCTCTAGATAGAAGTGGAGTTTGTGATCCTTTTTGAAGTCATCTCATTTCTCCACGGTGAACGTGCCCGTTTGAACGTAACTGTAACGACGACGTCACCACATAGTCGCCGTATCGGAGAGAAACATGGCCGCGATCTTGATCTTCTTCTCTTCATCATCTATGCCCAAGTGATCGAAGTATTGCTCCATATTGAAGAAGAAGATATCGACCTCCTTAGCATCACGTTTTCCCGTAAACGGCTTTGGCTTAGGGGGCTCGAATCGCGTCATATTCCCAAATCTTTCTCCATCATTCGCTATGGTCGTCTTGCATAGCGAAGTTTCTTCCCTCAAGATTCTCATCTCCTTTTGGAGAGTGGTCATCACCGCATGTACCTCCTCCATTTACGCTCAGAACTCCTTACGAAGAGTGTCCCAGCATGAGTTGAGAGCACCTTGCAACACACCCCTGAGGCATTCTTCCCGAGCCTCGATAATATCGTTGCTAGGCACATCTTCCTCCAACCGATCCACCATCTTAGCCACGATCTCTTCCACCCGCGAGAGTCATGACTCCATGGCCGTTTGAACATCTTTCGACTTTCCCCTTCCTTTGCGCGTTGTTACATTCGCGGTGTTCATCTCCTCGGAAATCCCATGCTCAATAATGTTTGAATCCACCATCTCTCGAACCAAGGCTCTAATACCACTTGTTACGGGGATAGATTCTCGTTATCCGTGCGGCACTCAAATTACTCACTCCTTCGCTTGAGTTCAACCTAACTCGTCACCCAAAGGTGATATTTAAGAACGCAAGAGAGTTTGGACTTGGAAACAATCTTTTATTGAGAACACTTGAGAGTTTATAAAGCTTTGAATTGGATGTCTTGGGATGGTTTGGCAAATGAGCTTTGCATCCATCTATATACATGTCTATGGAGAGTTCTAGACTTGCCATTTAAACTCCTTCATACCCTTCTCCTCCTAAATATGTACAAGAGTCCTCTAAACTCTTCTTCCAAGATATTTACATAGAGTTCTCTAGAATGACTCTTAATTAGAGAACTCTAGAGTTGTGTAGAAAAGAGTAGAGAAATCTACAACATTGTAGTCTATTCTAAAAAGAATATGATATTATCTAAAGAAATATGGAGAAATCTGGACAATTCTTCAAAAAAAATCCCATAAATTAACTCACCCGTGACACTAGACTAGCCTAACCCATCTCACATGCTAGCCAATAAACGGCGTGCTAATTGCTATGCATGGAAGCTAGACACAAGGAGTAAATCTAAAAGGCCCCATCACACAATATTTGGCCTGGCTAGATAGTTGGGAGCTACCACAAAGTGTAATACTTCAAACAAAATCTTGAATAATATGATAATATTATCTATTTTAATAAAATATATTATTTTTATTTTATTTTTTTAGAATTTTATAATTAAACGTATTTGACGTGAAGTAATGTTGAGATGAGTGACCTTCTTAAAAATTTAGAGCCTGAAAAGCGATTCTTGACAGTTCTGAACCAGAAAAAAGATTTTTTTAATACAACTAGTGTTGATTTGTGGGGATAATTTCGAATTTAAAAAATAATTTCTGATGACGATCCGATAAAAAAGTTTTATCGAAACGTTACACATAATCTAGGTATCTAGCTAGAATTTAGGAGTACACATTTAGAACTATTTAGGCACATCTCCAAGATGGCTATGAAAAGCTTGAATTTTGTTATTTGTATATGGAGGGAGAGCTGGAAAAGAGGTGAAAAAATGATATTCCTTTCGTTTTAAATTAATTACAATAAATATTTATTTTGTATTGTTATATGCATATGAATATAAATATCATTTTTATATCAAATCATGTGTGATTGTCCCGTAACATATATTAAGTTGAAGTACGTAATTTTCCCAATCATTAATGTTTCTTGATAAATTTATAAAAAAATACGTTTCATCATAATTATATGTATGTCAAACTCTACATAGACGCGTATATTGGTTTCATTTGAATTGAGATGGAAGGAGAAGTAGAATATGTTCATGTGAAATAAAATGGAAAGGCGTGATATTTTGACATTCTTAATACTAACCATTGTAAAAAATGATAAAATTATGCTTTTAGTTAGACGGACCAAAAAAAACGGAGGGAGTAGTATTGATTGCTTACTTCCTTTCAGAAATCGAGAATTTCGTGATAATGACCATTTGGGACATATTCGGTACAAGGTCTGAAAATTCATAAGCATATTTCATTATACCCAAAGTAAAGTAATTTTGTGTGGTCTAAACATAAAGAACTTCGACGGTGAGAGGGGGAAAAAACAAGAAGAGGTGGTGAGAGGTGAACGAAGAGCGATGGTCGCGCGTGGAGGTGAGTGCAGAACAAAACGTACGGAAACGAAGAAAGAGTTGCAGGTTTGGCAGCGTGTTGTTGGGCTCGATGTTCCTCAACTGCTTCGCTGGTTCGGCGTGGATTTTGTTCTGTTTTCTTTCAAACCACGAGATCATCTCTGCTGTTTCCATCGGCGAGGCAATCTTGGGCGTTCATCTACTCCCACTTGCCACTCAAGCTGGTTCGTGAACGCTCCAAGTTAATTTATGATTAGATTATCCCCCGATAACATTGTTCAAACACCTCTCCCCGTCCATTCCTCTTTTTTGCATTCTTGACATCGGAATTATTGCTGAGCACAAACTGACATTTATTATTGTGACACAATAAACCTTTAACAATATCTATTGATTAAATTTACATCGACACATACGAGTGAACGCACTTAAGATTGGAATACAGTGTTGGGGCCAAAGGTCTAATTGGAATGAACATATGGCACTGTAGATGCAAGTATGTCCGACTGCGAACACAGGAGGCACGGTGCTCAAGAATGATAAAAAAGCAATTCTGTTCTCTGAAACAAAGAAACCAAATTTTACAGCCAAAAATTACATCGATGGAGTATTTTAGCAAGAGCACGGGAGCACTTGTATTAGAATCTCTTAATAAAATATTTATCTTACATATTAAAATCCATTTTTTTTAATTTATAGAAATTTTTTTTATTATCCATTACATCAAAACCTCCATCTTAAATATCTAATCTTTATATTAACAATATTCTATATAATTCATTAATTTCACACCAACATCAACTCATCACACTCCTTCACCTCTCGGCTTTTACTGCTCCCGACGTTGACGATTATTTTAAATCTCCGACATTGAAATGATTTATCACGAAGAAAAACACAAAAACAAACAATATACCGACAATGAAGAGGGGGTTGGAGTCGATCATGCCCAAATCTCAGTTAGGAACGATGGAAATATAAAAAAAAATAAAAAATAAAAAATAATAATAATAATAATAATAATAATAATTTAATAGTTATTATCATTGAATAAAGTTGGAAAATTAGATGAAGATTCTTTTGAAGGTGCTAATTTTATCAAATTTCACATATTTATTATCTAAACTGTATATTATATCTATTTTTACATAATCCAATGCAAGTGCTCTTAGATGGGAACATAATTTCGACCTTATAAATGTTTCAATCATTAGGTACTCTCTTCATCCCATATTTATTGAAATATTTTGATCAGACGCGAGAATTTATACGAGTGTTGAATTTGTGTGAATTTTAATAAAAAAAGAATATTTTTTTAGGATAATAAAGTTTATTATATCACTTATGAGAGGGGATAATACGTGTACTGTAACAAATGAGATTAATTTAATATTTTTTTTATATTAAAATATTATAAAAAAATATTATAATTTTTCTAGATTGATTAAATAAAAAAATATTACGATTAATATGAGATGGCGGGAATATAAATGAATTTCAAAAATAAAATCAGGTATATGAATGACTCCAGATCAATGTGTATGGGAAGGGTCAACCAATCGAAGATCAACGGTGGCGATAGTGATTGATCATCGGTGATCAACCCACGCCTCTCCGCCGTATCTGTTCGTATAATGTTGGATATGCAACCAGAACACTTATGAGGAAGGAGTACTACTTTGACAAAATTCGAGGGGGCCATACATTTGACATTTTGATGTGACTTGCTTGATAGCGACCGGCAATTCCCCTTTTTTTCCAGAGCCTCTTTCTACGCTTTTTATCCTCCTTCATCGTCGAGTACTGTCAACAACAATGAAGTTGGGTATGAGAGGGAAAGGATACGTATCAAATACACCCTCGGTTCCATTGTCACATAGTAAATCATAAAATTAATCACATTAAGATGATTAAATAATATTTTTATAAATTTATTGTTAAATATTAAAAATAATTTAAGTTATATATTATTATTATTTTTACAATATTTATTATTTTGAACAGTCTCACAGATCTTTCAACATTTATTTTATTTTCATATCTAGAAATAATTTTATACTATCTCCGTTCCATAACTTTTACAACGCTTTTCTATTCATGCATTATTCTGTAAGCAATCTGAGACACTTCTTTACTCGTCTAAACGATACGCTTTATAATTTTTATTGCCTCAAGTTATAGTACATGATGTCTACTATCATTAATCTTTAACGATATTTTTTAAAAAAATAACGTTTGATCATCCCGTAATACAAGTCAAACCTTATATCGTCATACATGTCCGGTCAAAAAATTATAATCTTTTTGAAAAGAAGAGAGTATTAAAATAATCACAATATATTTCGTTTCATTCTTCTTCATTCTTTTTCATCTTTTCACATTAAATCCAATACCATCATAAAAAACCACAATATATTAGTAATTAAAACATACCAAATTCAACACACATATAAGAAACCCTTTCGTATCAAACTATAATAAGAGTTGTGCGACGGATGGAGTATTATAATATGAAACCAAAATAGATTTCACACTATATAATTTGACAGTAAAAAATAATACACCATAATCTATAATTAATATTCAATTACCGTGTAGCGTTGCAGGTATTTTGAAATGAAGTTAATACTTTGATACGTTAAATTCAACATTACTATCAATAGATATGCGCGTTTGTCATCAACGGATACGCATTCGTACCAAGTCCATCCCAAAGGACCATATCTATATGAACTGGGATTTGACGATGATTTTCGCATGCGTATCGAACAATATTTTGCAGGACAAAACACAGCAACGAAGTCGTGCAATTTTGTTTTTATGACCTAACAAGAACTATTGAGAACTATTCACGCATCAAAGTGGAGAACGAGATCGAGGGGGCCCTCACCTAATCGAGCATGCCAATCTGCCATACGACACTCTACGTTGCCGTATCGTAGCTAGGTTCGTGAAACGGGCCCATTTTCTGTGAGATGGGGCCAAGAGGAGTAGAAGTCCAATTTATTGGCCCAAGTATGCAGCCCCCTCCAAAACCAGTATGATACTACGAAATGCTTGGGAGAATGCTTTCAACAAAAAAAAAAAAAAAAATAGAAAAAAAAAAATCAAGGGAATGAAGTTTGTTGTTAAAAACACATAAGTTGTATATTATATGGTATATTTAATGTTAAAAGCTTTTTATAAATTTTTTAATGTGATTTAATCGTCATCTGTCATTATTTTTTAACAATACATGTTAATATCATATTCTTTTTTTTTTAATTTTTTATAATTAAATCTGAAATGAAAGGAAAAGGAATGACAGGAGGAAGAAGAAGAAAACAATGTTTATTACTTTTATTTGTTGTGGAAGATACCTAGGTTGATATCGCTACCAAACTAATTTTGATGACCAGTGTCATACCTAACGATGGAAGGGGAGATTCAAGAGATCGATATAGAAAGCAATGGTGACGGAAACGTGCTTAAATGCTTGGTTGAGATTTTATGCTTGTTAGCTTTTCCTTCTTGTCTGTTTCAGTATGATGATGGATAAATCATAATGATATGATGATGCTTTTGGAGAGAGATTAAGCATAAACCTAGTTTAGGCAATTATATTTGTCCACGGTATAGGCACTACTTGTTCTACTAAGATGTGGGTGGACTAGGAGATCATAGACAGGGACAAGGATTAATCCAAATATATATTGATGGGGAAGCAAGGAGAAAAATGTTGTTTGTTAACCTAGAAAACCTATTGCTCATCTCTTTTGTGTCCACACAAGTTAGATCCACCGATCTAGCATGGGATATTTTCAGGTATCATTACTCAAACGCATATAAACCTTCAATCATTGTAGTCATCAGTTAAGTTTGTAAATTTCATAATCAACAATCATCATAAGTATAACCAATCTGGGTTGGTCTAGTGGTGTTCGACTCAACCTTCTTCTTGAAGGTCTTGGGTTCGAATCCCACTAGTC
>JAOVYX010019970.1:0-46808 GCA_035668315.1 Drosera spatulata
CATCCCACTCATGTCTTCAGCAATTTCAGTAAATTTTATGGAAACTCTTATGAGATGAAGGCTGCTTATCCTTCCTATGAAGATTCAAGCAGGGTAAGGGTTATGTGTGACCAGGCACTTCGTTTATTTATACAATAGTGTTTTCTTGAACTTATTATATTATTGTAATGTATCTGCAGATAGCTTTGGGCAATATACTGAAGTTCCGGAAAAAGAATTGGCAGTTTGATACCATTGGTGGGGTTATATATTTCGTTCTGGCGTTTTCTATGTTTCCACAGGTAGTTTTCTTTCTACTTTGTGTTGTGCTCTCTTTTGTTTGCCCTTTGAGTATCAGCAGACCTGATTTAAAGTGTGACCAAAGAAGCTCATAATCAGGAAGCTTCTCGTGCTGCAAAGGAGCAACTAGGCGGGCACAATTTAACAGGTTTAGGTCTGCTATCAAATCCTTGACCTTGATCACCAAGATGCCGGCTGAAAGCTCGAATATGACAAATCGACAACCTAACACCGAAATGATATCTTTCGGTCTTCTTTGGTCTCTTTGAAAGATATTTGCTGAATCTTCTGTCTTTTTTTGCCGTTACATTTCTTTTGCCAGTGTCATCTCAAGCATATGTTGCGGGAAGATACCTTCTCCGGCCATGTAACAAGTTTCTTAGGCACCGTATGGGATGCCTTCTTGTATATGCTCGGGCAGTCATATGTATCCTCGGCGGCTGCTCTGGTGCTTCTAATAATAGCTGTTTGTTTCGTCCCGACCAAGTTGTCACGTAGAAAACGCCTGACCATTGGTCTACTTCATGTGTCTGCTCACCTGTCTGCTGCCCTCATCCTGATGATGCTGATGGAATTGGGAGTTGAAATGTGTATCCGGCATAAGCTTTTGGCTACTTCTGGTAATTCCTTTTGCTGCTGGTGCGATTTATTCGTTCTTAATTCTTAAGTGCTTTTTTTAGTTCCAAACCGACATCCTGTATGCTTGCTGCCACTGAGCACAATTACTGATAACTTCTTCCTGTTTCATGCACCATGTCATATTAGTCTAGCATTATTTTTTTACAAGTCCTGGATGTTGCATAAATTCTGGCCAGAAAAAAAGGGTAAATGCTGGTAGTGATCGATTTTCATTACAGGATACCACACTTTATATGAATGGTACAGGCAAGTGGAGAGGGAGCATTTTCCAGACCCAACAGGGCTTCGAGCTCGTCTGGAACAATGGACATTCGGGTTTTATCCTGCATGCATCAAATACCTGATGTCCGCTTTTGACATTCCTGAGGTAACTTAACCTGTCATTGAATAGCGATTGATATTGTAGAGTGATTCCACAAGGTCCCCTTTTTTTGTTTTGTTTTTTTTTTTTTTTTTTTTGGCCTTAGATGACTTTAATATTAGACCCTATATATAAAATTAGACCCTAGGTGATCCATAAGACACTGATCTGGCCAGATAGCACTTAAGCACTGTTAATAAGCAAATTGAGACACTTCGTATTAAAAAAAAAAAATTCTTCTTGGCTTCCTGATCTCAATTTGTGACCTTGTACCTCCGAATTGACGAAATTGTTAGGTCATGGCTGTGACAAGGAGCAATATCTGCAAGAACGGGATGGAGTCGCTCTCTAGAGGCGGTACTGTCATATATTACGCTTCCATGTTCCTCTACTTCTGGGTCTTCTCGACCCCCGTTGTGTCCTTGGTGTTTGGAAGTTATTTGTACATCTGCATCAACTGGCTTCACATACACTTTGATGAAGCCTTCTCCTCTCTCCGCATAGCCAATTACAAGTCGTTTACTCGCTTCCACATCAACCTTGATGGTGATCTTGAAGTCTATACCCTCGCAGTCGATAAGGTAAACTCTTCTTTTTTTTCTTTTTCTTTTTTCTCTTTTAAGTCTCAGAGGTTGAATGTTCTTTTAAAGGTAACGACTATTGTGAAGAAGCCTGACGCATGTACTATTCATCGTCAGATATTTGAGACATATGTTTCATTATATGCATAAATGCTGTTGTGTTCCCACATTTTACCAACAAAGTCCGTAGCCATGGCTGTGATGAAATAATTTGAAAGTGCTGATCGATGCATTTGATTAAATGATCTGATGGTGCTGAGCTTCGAGTTTGATCAAATCATTTGCATGTGCAGGTGCCGAAGGACTGGAAGCTGGATCCCAAGTGGGATGGAGAGCCTAAGCAACCAAATGAGATGAGCCATCGCAGGAAGTACCCGAGCAAATGGCGTGCAGCGATCGCACCTCAAGATCCGGTGGCTACTGTCAAGATCATAGACCAGTTTGTAATTCGACGGACAGATAACACTGATTTACAGAACAATGGCCATAGCTCTTAGCTAATTGTTGACACTTGTAGCTTGTAAGTTGTAGCATAATTGTAGCTCTTCCTTGTACAGAAAAGTCAATAGAAGGGAAAAAACTCTGTTCCCAGGAGAAAACTTGCTGTGTTCTCGCTGTACGAAGCGGTTCTCGTGTAGGTCGCTCTTGTTGTTCAGTCCGTGATTTTTGTGGATTCTCATCAGTGCTATCTGTACATGAATGTAAATAGCAGGGGGATTCAAAGCAAAAACTCCATGAAGGTGATAAATTTCAGAGAGTCGCTCTGTTCAGAGTATCGCACACACTTTTGGGCCTTCTACAATAACTCGGGACACTAACATCATCTACTAGCGACTCATAAAAATTGAAAGTCGGAGATGTGAACTGTGCATCCTCGAGCAGAGTGCTTTGATACAACTGCTACATAGTGAGTTGCTTACGTTCTTGTCACATGGTAACATAATCTTAGCTAAGCTTCTGTTTTCCTCTTGCTGTATGTGCCTGCTTTATTGCGGCGACAAGGTCCGAGATCTTGAAGCATCGGCATCATAGTCATATGATGCATGCACCCGGTTATAAAGTAGCTCTCTCGTACCGATCTATTCAACAAGGCCATTGAATAGCGGAGTTGATCCGTCCCAAAAATACCCTTCGGCATTCGATTACTTCCCTTGGAGGAAACACTCATAAGGTGTTCCATTCAGCTGCTTCACCACATCAGGCCAGTTCTCTATTTGGTTAGACAACGGTGCCTTGTGTATCTTCACCTGCCTGCTTGTTAGGTTCCTGTAAGGTAACCCTAGAAACTCCTGCACTTCCCTAAGTTTCTGCAAAATGAACCAAGCACTCTTAGCACTCATGGCTCTTTACCCGGAGCCGAGAATCAAAAATCATCAAGGAGAAAAGGCGTAAATGGGAAATGTTACAGTGCGGTTGTTGACAACATCTTCGTAAAACAGCAGAATGTGGCGCGTGCTGTTGAATTGGACCAATGCCCTGTTGATCTTCTCTATATCATTCCTCAAGTTCGGTATTAGTGTCGTGATATCTACCATAGGCTTGTATCCTGCAAGAATTTCCGCCTGCCACACATCATTAGCACACACATGCACAGCGAGAAGAGGTCTGTGAGGTTTGAGGTTAAGTGATTGTCAGGAGAAACCTCGAGTGGTGAATGCACGTGAGATTTGTGGGTTCCGTCCAGCACCCTTGCTCCTCTGTCATATGAATTCGCTAACATGGATACCATTCTTCGTAGCAGGTTTCTCCTAAAGAGATATATAATATGAACACCCCGCTCGTTGAAGTACTCGACTATGTCTCTGTGATACTCCATTGGACCCTGCATGTCATATACTATCCTGTTCATCAAGATTGGAATCTTGATCATCATGATGATGGTTGAACTTCGTACCGCTTCAGCCGACACAGACACGACGAAGGATGTATCTTAACTTAAAACAAACACTTTGCTAAGCTTACTTGATTAAGCATCCACTTGAGGCCAACAGCAGCAGAGCATTCGTTCTTGGCAGCGCTGCTAAACCAGTCAAGATTATAGATCGTATCCAGTGTGTTCAACATTGCTGATGCATTGCTTCTCCTATCCTTCGCTCCAAATATTTCTCCGTTGGAGCTCACGTTAACATGACTGTTCAACAATGTCTCGAACCAGCCACTCCCTGACCGCTGCATCGACAGAATGGCAAAGAATCGTACAGGGTTGCAAGCACATTCTTTCCTATGCACATGAAAACTTAAGATGAATCATAAAGAACATGATACACGTCATGGATGCTTGTCGCTGAATAACTGTTGCACAAAATTACCTTTCAAAAGTATGAGGCCTCGGATAGTGAGAAAACGGATCATCTGATCGGTTGATCGGGGGACATTGCGGGGTATTGAACTGAAGGTTGAGTGTCTTAGCCATCTTATATGGGTTAAGAGCTTGATTGAAGCATGTCGAGAAGATGTAAACTCCAAAAATCATGAAACAAACCAGAAATACCATTCTGATCAATAACGGAGATCTCTTGGGCGCCTTGATGATCAACGTATCCTATAACCGGAAACAGGACCATGTTGAACGGGAAAGAGATCAGAAAATAGAATGAGAAATTCACCGTAAGGAAACAGAACCAAAGGGGGGGGAAAAGCTGATTGATTCAGTTTCGCATATACTTGAGATTGAGGAGACTGCGATAGTTCCATCATAAATCTTCATTCTTCATCAAAAACAATGCCCAAAAAAATGAAAAATGAGAAGAAACAAAATCAAAACAGGAAAAAGAGAAGGAAAAAAAAGACACTGAATAATCTGAAATGTGCGAAAATTCTGTTAAGCAGTTCAAGAAAAACAAGGCAAAAAACACGGTCAAAAGAACTTGTCCAATTCTTCTCCTTTTTTTTTTTTCCTGGTCTTTTTTCTTTTTTTGATAAATTTGAGGAAAACACAAGAATTGATCTGCTAAATTTTTTTCACTGAAAGAAAGGACTGAAAAAACCCCATTATTTTGATATTGAACTACATAAAACAGTGAGAAATAGGAATACATTATCGTGATATTTGGACGTAAATCATGTCCTGGATCTTCAAGCACGAATGCTCTATCTTATCATCCGGAAACTTTTTGGTTGCCAGAAGGCAGTTCTTTTAGTACCTAGATGGCTTTCGCCACACATTTCCAAAATCGTCATCTTCGAGCTCTAGAAGAGATAAACAGCGGAGAAAGATATGGCTTGATGTACGCATACCACATTCCCCGAGCGAATCACTTTCAAATTTAAAGGTGGAATGCCCGCGTCCTTTTCTCTTAGATACACCACGTGCAGAAACTTCTTTGGCTTCTCCTGACGAATTAGAAAGGTAAACGTCACAACACACTAATCGGCGTAAGTAACCAGCATCGAGCATATGTGGAAGAAGATCATGCTCGAACATCTTCAGCAACAACCGAAGGCATAACCAGAAAACTGTAGATGGCGAGTTAGTATCTACAAGTACCTTGTAAAAGTAGCATGTATCTTCATCCATTTTTACTAGAGCACGACTATAGCAAAATGCGCAAAAATGCGCGCTCTGTATGAGTTTTGGGTTTCACTTATCTCGGAATTGGTTCGAAGAGAAGAGATTGATGCATCCAAAAAGAAGAGACAGAGTTCGTGACAGATGATGCCTTTTGGGAGCCTTCAGCTTGAAGCAGAAATCAATTACACATATGTGGCCCCATACGAATCATTGTAAACATGTTTGAACTCAAGGGCCTGTTTAAAGCAGAAATGATTCAAACACCAAACTCTAGAGATTGTTCAAATATTGATTTCACCTCTAAAATCAATTGAAACAAGTGAAACAGCTCGTGAGCTATACACGAACTTAAGAGCCTTGAATCCTTATTGTGGGTTTGTCACGCATCCTGTCATATACATGGCAGTATTTTGAATGTTCGTTTGCGAACATTTTCTGGTATGAACTGCATTTTAGATCTCGTAGCAAGTAGTTGTATACTAGAATCAATCATTTTACTACATCAAGCACAACAAAACAATAATGCCTCAAATTGATGTCCTTTGGCAAGCAGTAAGCTTAAATTATTGTCAACGGCCTGCTGTTTGCACCAGCATTAATCTCCAAATAATTGCTTTCCTGGTGCAACCCCATTCAGACAATTGGAAACTTTAAATTACTTTCCACGCCTAAATGATATCCAACAGTTTAATCACTCCATGTAATAAACTACAGGATTGTACGTTTGTACAAGCAATATTTATTATCTGACCTTACAGGAAAAAAAAATAAGTGAAAAAAAGATGCTATAACAAGTAACATTATATTGCACAAACTTGCATAGTTGCATATTCAGTAATTGAACGAACCAGGACCACAAGCAATATATATAATTCATATGGATTTCAACTGGAATCGCCACAATGCCTACAAATGCTATCTGCAGTCGGACCTGATTTAGCCCACTGCTGAATTTCCCTCAATTTGAGCAGCAGTCAACTTGCAGCTGTTCAAGAACTAACTCAACCAAAGGTCAAAACTCATAGTTGTAGAAATATTGCCCAGGGGTATTATTTGAATAGTAGCAAGCACAAAGTGGAAAAGATCTCAGCTCACCGGGTGTCCATGATGGTACATGCGTTATTGTGTGCATCAATCATGACAGACGGCGCCTCAGGTTGCTTCGTGGAATGCCAATGTGCAGATAATCTTTCATGGGCCAACAGCATTCGATAGAACTCCTGATGCTATTACCTTACTGCATCTTTATGGTGCATGATCACTGTAGACAAGATATAACCAAATGGTGCATCAAATATCAAATACAGGATATATTATTGGAGAAAACAACTCTATACTTCACAAAAGAAAAGTACTTATAAAGCTTGAGGTATATGTGCTTCCCAAGTGAAAAATTGAGATAAGTAATAGTGACCCCATTGGCCATCGGCATCCAAATAAACTCATAAATTCATAATGAGATGAACTAGAGCATGTTTTCCCTTCACAATCATATACGGAATGCATCTTGCAATCAATCAGAACTCGACTATATAACTATGAATCCAGCATAGTGCAACTAGACTTTTTTTTTTTTTTTTTTTTGTGGTAACTTGGTGCAACTAGACATTTGAAGTACCCGAAATTTAAGAATCATGAAAAGGAGGCCACGTTGAATATAAAAGTTGGTTGTCATTCAAAGTTCTTCATTTTGAAGCAAAGCCACCCAGCAAAGAAGTTTTCAAGTGCCTTGTGAACCAACTAAAGCGCATCAAACCCATTACGATAAGATTGAGATAACAAGTAACTTAAGCTATGCGTATCATTAAATTCAGTTTCGCCTTCATATAGTTTATATCTATCTAGATGTTTTCCACGTATTGGAAACCTCTAACATCATTTCAACCCCACATCCAACCAGTGAAAAATAATGTAAAGCGCAACCCAAGATTGGCCAGAAACAATATTTGTACCTTGCCTGAAAGTTGAAACCGCTTGACCGCCAGATAAATGTGAAGAAGCATATACATAGTACATGTGGCAGAGAATAACGGGCACCTTTATTTGCTGAAGTCGCTTGAGATATGCTGTATGCAGAATTCAAACCCAATCATACGCCCAAGAATCATCACGTCCTTCAGCTAAACCATTACGAAAGCAAGGCAATGTTTGAGCCACTGCAGTCCAGTCCTGAAACACCCTTCTATTTGGGAAAACATAGTATCAAGCCCACATGATCAATTCAATGAGCTGCACAAGGGAGGGAAAATCAGCCCCCAAGAACTCGAGCACATACTTTCACAAACACGCATTCATTCGACTGTCTTATATCCATATCCTCCAAAACTTTAACAAGAATCAGGACTCAGCCCAATGGTCAGTTGCAGGATAATATATATGCTCAAATGAGCCTAACGGTTGACCACTCACTATTCCCCGTCCACAGATGGAGTTTACCATGCACAATGCAAATGACACAAAAAAATCATTTTCGCCATCTCCGACTTGATTAGGGCCAACTACATTGATAAAACAGTAACATTAGACTGAGTCATTGGCCTGTCGACAACCACGGCCATTGTAACACCGAGCAAGCACCGGGACTCATCCCAACACAGTCGATAACAACTTCGAGCAGACCGAGACTTCCAGCAACTGATTCATGTTCATAATATTCGTAAATGTAATAATTCGGAACAACAACCATCACACATATACCAAACCCTAACTGCAAGCATTTCATATACCACAAGTTTTCTACAGCACAGCACAACACACGCTATCTACCCGTTCATATTCAACAACTATTCCGATTAGATTCGATTCCGACTCATCAGCGGCATCATCGACGCCCGAAGATCCCTCCGATACACCGTGGTCGTCGGAGTCTCATCATCTCACGGCGACGAGTAACGGGAAAAAACGAAGATGGGTTCCATGGAGGGCTGGTGATCTGTGGGCTTATTCTGGTTGGGCTGGATCTTTCTGGGCCGGCCCACTTTAGAACCAAGACTCACTAACCCGGTAAGAAATATAGTTTAGCCCTGAGCCTCCAGGCCCAACTTCGACCAAGGGGGCAGATGAGAGGCCAGGGCAGAGAAAAAGAAAATTGCTTTTCAAGTAGCGAATTTGGACCAGGGAAAATGGAACGGTTGTCTTAACATATCTTCAAGTAATGATCTAATGATTAGGATTAAAAATATAAATAATTTATCAAAATTAAAATATAATAATTTAATTTTAATATTTCATTTTTATTATTTGAAAAATATAAAAGCAACTATTGATTTAATTTGAGCAAGATAACCAATAAGTCATAGAAGTATTAAAGTAACAGTACAGTCCTAAAATAATGTTGTTGAGTCACTATTCCGCGATCTTTGTACGCAGACCAAGCTTCTTGCCGTGCGGTGATCTCACGTCACGAATCCGTTTCTCGTCGACCAGTAGTTTTGCAAGCCTGTCAAAACATAAGAGTATATTTGATGTCAAGTTATACTCAAACCAATATAGCTTATATTAACTCGTTACATTGTAATTTTAACACAAAAATTCGTGTTATGCAAGGCAAAAGATAACTTTCACTTACTTCTTTAGGATGTCTTTGTTGGTGTGTTCACTGATAGGTTCATATTGACCAGTACTCAAATTTACCCTGGTAACCTTCTTCTCCAGCAATGCTTCTCCAACCTCTACGAGACCCTCAAGATTCTCCTTCGTCGCACCATCGACTGTTGCTAATTCGGGGTTCAATGAATCGTCCTGCATAAATCATATTCAATCACGTGCATTGCATCAATTTCGAACTCAGGGATACATTGCACGTTTTACAATGAGGATTTCAAGATTGAGACTTCAGGTTGTATAAGTTAATGTACCTGAATTCTTATGTAGTTTTCTTCGGAGCGAAGGGCTTGGAAAACGGCAGCTAGGTGATAATCGATCATGTCAGCGCTTCCACGCATGAAGATATCGATCAATGGATTCGCTCCATTTTTGGTCAGCCATCCGACCACACCCCATGTAGCTGCTTCAGCTGCAGTGTACCTGGCCTCAGCCCTAGGTGAGCCAGTTCCCAGCGATAGTACAAGGAAACGATGATAGTCCATAGGCTTTATGGGAAAGAAATCTTGACTTCCCCTGTCGATCTCCTTGGTTATTTCATTCATCGCCACCAAGGCCTAAATTGCGTGTACAACAATAAGTAACCATTAGTTTATCAATGATTTGAATCGTGATCATCTCAATAACAGATCGACATAAGATAGAGTTTTAGTTAAGTACCGGATTGTTGGCCGCCATACCACCATCAACGAGGTGAAATTCTCTAACGGCGCCTACACTGTCTTGGTGTGTGAAATGGTGGGCAGGAAGATACGTAGGAGCAGCCGATGTTCCAATGCATATGTCCGCCAATCGGGCATTTATGCTCGGGGTTTTCTTCACCTAATTAAATCATCAACCAAAATTCTAAGAAACCACTCCCATCAAACCTGTATGAGCGATTAAGCATAAAACTCGAGGACTGTTTAACGAACGATCATGTTTGATTACCTCATAGGTCGAGAAAATGACGGGCTGCATACAACGAATGTCGAAGGTCGGGATCACAACGTTGGTCAAGGTCTGGCACAATCGTGTTTCCCCCAGTTTTTCATTTAGTAGTTGGTGCAGATATTTTCCATCGTACTTTGGACCTTCCACTGACTTAAACAAGCTCATAACTGAAAAGCTGTTCAATGTAAAGTCAAAAAGAAAATCACTAAGAGAACAATGAAGAAAAAGGTAGATGCATATCCCATTCATCATTAAACATCGTTCACCCTGAAAACGACATCTGTCACCTAATTCCAAAAATCAGAACAATTGATTACTTAGTCTAAGAGGACCACACCAGGTTTGATTTGCTCAAACAATATCTCGAGTTCAAGGTTTTGCTGAATACAGGAGATCTTGGTGGTTTAACAAATAAAATTTTACATGTGATATATACCTCGGTTGGGGAAAGATGTGCGGACCATGATCAATATAGAACTGCTTGATGTCCTTGGCAGCATAGAGAGGGCGATTTTCCTCATTGGGAGCCGTCAACATGGTCGTCACTAGGCCTCCGGTGCTTGTGCCGGCGATCACGTCAAAATAGTCAGCAATCCTGGCTTCGGGACCGTCTAGTGCCTTCACACGAAATTAAATTAGTCGAACCAAAGTCGAACAATATCAATCAGTCACGAACTATAGTCACCACACTAGAAATAGCAGTTAAGTGGCGTGCCAAATAACGGAATCTAGCCTATATGACATAATTAGTTTCATACCTGAAGCTCGGATTCTAGGTAGCTAAGGATGATCCCGGGAATGATCCCCTTAATCCCGCCTCCGTCGATGCTAAGGATCGTGATCAAGTTTCCATACGTCGGAGGTTGTAGAAGCGATACTGAGCGTTCCATGTGGATAGAGTTACTGTTGAGATCAAAGTTCAGGGCGAAAAGGGATGAGTTATTGAAGGAGTACGCAAGCTTGGTTTTGGAAATGCGGATGAATATGTTCTTGTTCTTTGTTTCTAAGAGATGAGTGAAACTCGAGGGACGTTAAGAGGGTATTTATATGAATCTGTGTTTCATCGTGTTGTTGACCCCAAAATCATTTTCAGAGTTTTCGTCGTTCTGTTCTTGTTGACAGGCTACGAGCTTTGACAGCAAATGATAACTCACAGACAACAAGTTGAAAAAGTCCAAGGAAGATATACAATGAACAAATGAAAATGTTCCAATCGCAAAGCAAGATACTGCGGACCAAAAATTAGTACTACTTATTGTTCCCAAATAAAAATAAAATACAGCATTCTAACTCTAGATATATCATTAAAAATGTATTTCGAGAAGCATGGTTGTGCAAGCATATCACGCAATTTTGTTTTATTTTGTTTTTTGTTGCTCAGATTAAAATATACAACATAAATTATTACTATTTCACAAATAATTTGAAAATAAAAATAAAAATCAATAAGACAGATCAAAGTTCACCTCGACATGTCTGCATTGTCGAATTATTATATTTTTAATGAGACAGAGTGAATATATATCATTAAGCAAATATCATAAATATGCTCTTGATGAAAAGTGTGTAGGTCAAAGCACTCACCATAGCATTTTATTTATTTGGGAAATTTCTCAAAAATTACAAAAAAAAAATTAAAGAAATTTCGAACTCATACAATACGGAAAAATAATGCTCAAAACATATATTAAAGAAATCCCATCATCGACTTCCTTCTTCCTCTTCAACTCCCTCCTTCATCTGCTCTTCATTATCACACTCTCCGTCAACGTTCTCAAACCTACCCACGACAATAACAAACTCCTCTTCGATTGGGGACAAATTCGACTGAATTTCGATCCGATCACGACGATCGTTAAGATTTGGATCGCGAATCGAGGGAGTAGATGAGATTAGCTAGTTGTCTAGTCATACATATGTGTGATTGCAATCTCTTAGATCTGATCGGGTTTGAAAGTGACCTCGAATCAGTAAAAAATGAAACGTAATCGACGAGATTCGATCTCGAGACTCGGAGGTTTTCAAGTAATGGAGAACGATGAGGCGTAAAACAGGCGTCCTGTTTAGCAGAACGGATGCACTGTTTTATTTATACTGACGCACTACTTAGAAACATGACGTCAAGTATAATAGTGCGCCTGAAAAAGGATGCCAACTTTAAAGATATAGGACACCAAGTATAAGAAATCACGATGAAGATCACGACGAAGAAATAATGCGACGATGATGTTCACGGTGAAGATAATGATAAAAACAAAAATTATATGATGATGCTCATTGATTTTCAAATGAAAAATCTCAATGAAAAGACCCGATTTTGATAAAACACAATGAAAACGGAGACGGATACGGGAAAAGGTGGGTTTGTTTTAAAAAAAATTCAAATTGTATAAAAGGAGAATTATTTATGCGGATCGTATATTATGGATAATAATTTAAAAAATGTGTATCTTATGATAATTTTATGTGTTTATTTATACAAAATAAGGAAATATCATGAAATATCAAGCACTACTGGATGAGTTCTATTTCAAAAGTATTATATTGATCCATCGTAGTATATGTTATCCAGCACGACTGGCTTGCGATTAAAGAACAACTTACGTCGCTTTAATTTCTCACTCATGCACGTAATCAGGAAGCCTCCTTCGAATTAATCCGTTGAGCATAAGGTGTATACTATAATCATGCTAAGATTATATGAACGGTCAATTATGTACTACTTTAATCTAATCGACGCGTCGTCGGTACAACAACGAAGAAGCTGTTTCTATTTTTCGTGAACTGCATCTTGCTTTGATGTAAACTGTATCATTTTTTATCTATGAAGATGGAGTTCACATGAAATCAAGATATAATTTATGGAGAGAAATGGATGCAATGTAGCAGCATCACTAATGATTTTCCCTAAAATAATATATGACCTCGATATCGGATTTAGATCACCCCGAAAGGCTAATTTAAAGACCAATATGCTTGTATTGTACCATTAAATCTATAAAAGTGAAGATGTCAATGGCAACACAATAATCACAAGCATTGATTAAGTACGAGCGGAATAAAGAACATAAAAAAGATTGATTTTTGATGTCTTCAGAAATTATTAAATCTTTGATTATATGATTAGAAAATGGAATGATTTAATACTGAATCAATACCTTCTTAATTTAATTATCCGATATAACAATGAACTAGTGTAAAATATAATCATATAATCATCCGCTATGAGATTTAATAGCAAAGGAATTCGTAAGTTGTCCGGCCATTCTCCATCGACGCCTAAGTTGAATGAATTGAAGCTTGATGTCGGCCGTGATTAATATATATAGATTGGAGATTCGTCGTCCTCCTCTTATCTTTTGATACACAACAGTGTATACATCGAATTCAATGGTTTGATTTAGAAACTTTTTTGTTCCCATTTTGATCATAGATCAAGTAGGCATATGGTGGGCTATGAATTCCATGGCTCCTATACTTCTTATTCTTCTTCTCAACTACTGATCTAACCTACTTGTAATAATCCCTTCATTGCAGCCTGCACGTTGGTCATGCCTGCAAGTCCACTCGCATATTAAAATGCATGCAAAAAGGATAAACTAGAAAACCAAATATTGGAACTTAAGCTGTTAGGTGAGCATGATTATTGAAGTTATGTAGATCATTGGAGTATCTGTTAAATTTATAAAGTTCATTTGTAACGTTTAGATCAATCGCTCGTCCATATGACCTGAATCCAATCATAGCATGGACACATAAAATACTAGCAAATTGAATATATCATCCCCAATAATCCCATACGGTCTAGTACGAATCCGTAGAACTTGAGATACACATTGTATTAATGCTATTATGATACTACAATAAGAAAAATATTTTCTGATATCATCGCAAAATATCTAACAGTTGTACACAAGATCAGGAAAAAAAACTACTTTCTCCATCCCAATTTAGATACAACATTTTGACTGTACGTATATCTTATGTGAATTTCGACTCTCGTCGTGGAACGATAAAACATCATTTTTAATAAAATTATCATGAAACATTAATTGTAGTTTAAATTGTGCATTTCAATTCGATGCTAAGATCATAATTTTGTCGCATTGTTAAGATTAAAAGCGAAATTGCTCACAATACCTGTTAAATGATAAAATATTATATATATATATATATATATATATATATATTGAGATGAAAAGAGTAAATATTTTTTTTACGTAATCGTTATTGATTATTAGTGAGCCAATCTCACCTGTACGACTCTAAGTTCGTCAACTGCTACACCCTTGCACAACTCGGCCCAACTTGAATCTCAATCGGTGCGGCACTCACTTTCACGATCCACCTTCAGCCCAAGTCCAAACCAACTCACCCCAAGCCCGTTGACGTATACTACTCCCTTGCTCCCAATATCTTGATAAAAAATCGAAAAATCGAAAAGATAAACAAATCTTGTTGCAAAAGAAAGCAATTCCACATCAGATTCACATAGCCGATTCAATCAAATCCGCAACGCAACACAGATCTCTCTTCAGCACAACCTAACCCATTGAAATCAAAATCATGGAGCGATTACAACGAATGTTCGCCGGCGCCGGCGGGGCTCTCGCCCACCCGCCGCCGGACTCACCGACACTCGACACCTCCGAGCAAGTCTACATCTCTTCTCTCGCTCTCCTCAAGATGCTCAAGCACGGCAAGTCTCCTCGATCTCTTTTTTTCCGCCGAAAACCCTAACTTTTTGAATCCCAAATTTGATTTGATTGATGGTGTTATTGATTTGGGGGAATATTGCAGGGAGAGCGGGTGTGCCGATGGAGGTGATGGGACTGATGTTGGGGGAGTTCGTGGATGAGTATACGGTTAGGGTTGTGGATGTTTTCGCGATGCCGCAGAGCGGGACTGGGGTCAGTGTCGAGGCTGTTGATCATGTGTTCCAGACTAATATGCTGGATATGCTCAAGCAGACTGGAAGGTATTACTTGTGATCGAATCGTCCGATGAATCGATTCTGATGAAAATTTTATTGGATAGACTGTTTGTCTAATTTTTGATTTCTTGTTGCTGATTATGAATCCTGTGGCTATTTTAAGTAAGTGGATCTGTTTCGAAATTCTCGTGAAGTAACAAATTAATTCTTTGATTCTTCCATGGTGGAATCATGTGGTGAACAAATGCATTGGAGCTATAGGTGTTCCTGATATTGTGAAATCTGAATGAATTACTGTATTGTGTTTGGCCTTCTCTTTCTGATTCTGATCCGAGGAGGGTGTTTGCCTGATTGGTGTTTTGTGCACCTAAAATGCTGACAAGCGAAGAAACAATTAGTGAGATACTGACATGTTGTCGCTGAGTTTACCAAGGCTTCATGCTAGAGGGAGTAGGGAAACTTGAATAAATGCACTGATCCAATCATCTGAGATTATTTTCCTATTTATAGTTTTAGTTGAAACACGGTATTGCTTCTTCTGCAAGACTGTGCCATATGCTTGTCCCTGTGGTCTTTTATTGTTGCAGTATTAGTATGGATTGTACTCACTAGACGGAAATCTAGATCATCATTGGTATTTTCCTCATGGTACATACAATTCTTTTCTGGCCCTTTTTTCCTTTTTCTCTTTGCGGGTGAGATGTCATTTTGTTTTTTAGACTACTAGATCTTGGGAAATTGTCCCTTCTCTGGTTCCTGTGAACTTTTTTGAAGTTGGTTTTCAGGTTTCTAGCAAGTTTAGTATATGCGATTATTCAAAGAGCTTTTCTTGCCACTAAGAATAACAGTATCCAAGCAGGAGTGACAGGTTCTATAGTGTGAGAGGATGTTGGTGCCCCGCGCCTGCTGTTTTTAGAGGACAGATGTTGTTGCAGGACAATTATGTAACATAAGAGAATATGTTTTCTTGGAGGTTGTTGGCTGGCGATCCCATGTAATTGTGAGCTGGTGTTTAGATTAAGTTACTTAGAGAGGTGTTTAGATTAAGTTACTTAGAGAGAGTGATAAATTAGGGAGTGGCAAACGGGAAGCTGAATATCATGGGCTATTTAGTGTAAGAGGAAGTTTTCTGATACCAACTGCTGTATTGGGGATGGTTACTCAAATTGGCTTCTTCTTAGAGATAGAATTGATTTTTAACTTGTGGTGTCTATGGAGGTTTCGTAAAGTGTGATTGGAAGTGTCGCTTTTGATCAACCATGTCCACTGCTGTATTAATCTCCTTTAATGTCTTCTCTATTTGTTGCAGGCCAGAGATGGTTGTCGGGTGGTATCATTCACATCCTGGATTTGGTTGCTGGCTCTCTGGTGTGGACATCAATACTCAACAGGTGATTTTTTTACTCAACGTAACTTTCTGCTTTCATGCTACATTTTTTGATAGTATCCCACTGAATTTTTAAACTACGTAGAGTACCCATCCTTGTGATCCAACAGTAACCTATGGCTAGTGGCATTTAAAACTTTAGTGTTATCTCATGTTGTGATGGTCTTTCCATGTACTCTTACAACCAGTGGACATCCAATGCTTGACATGTACATATCTGATTGTGATTCCCGTGATGTTATGCTCCCCTAGTTGTCATGTCGTTTATGTTAGCCTCTTTTTCTTTTCTTCGTTTGTTTGTCTTTTTTGACTTAATCTGGTCAACGATTACAGAGCTTTGAAGCTTTGAATCAAAGAGCTGTGGCAGTGGTGGTGGATCCAATCCAGAGTGTCAAAGGAAAGGTGGTAATTGATGCCTTTCGTTTGATCAACCCTCAAACTATGATGCTCGGCCAAGAGCCTCGCCAGACAACGTCGAATCTTGGACATCTCAACAAGCCATCCATTCAGGTGAGCAACAACTATTCTGGATTAGGAAAAGTTTGATGATTCTACTGGCTGTTAATGTGCTCATCCTTAATACTGATGGGATTTTTTTTGCAGGCTCTCATCCATGGATTGAACAGACACTATTATTCCATAGCCATTAACTACAGGAAGAATGAGCTGGAAGAGAAGATGTTGCTGAACCTTCACAAGAAGAAATGGGCTGATGGGTTGACCCTTCAGAGATTTGATGTCCATTCCAAAACCAATGAGCAGACTGTTCAGGTTAGTCACTTATTATCATATTTGTCCATGGGTTCGTACTTGTCACGCATATTTACTTAAGGAGTAATGTTGGTCTTCGCATCACTTGTAAACCGATCTACAGAAATTGTTCTCACATGGATGATCGTAGCAGAGATGAGAATGCTTTGGTTGACTTATGTAGTGACTCTTAGAGTCTAGATGATGTAACTCACATAGATATCTGTCTTAGGTAGGAGGGAACCACATATTAGTGGGAACCACATTGGGCTGGACACGTTACACATATAGGCATCTAAAAGCACATGTTAGAAGAGGTGAGGCGACTTGTGTGCTAGGGAAAATGAGCAGACGGAGCTTGAAGAACATGTTTGACACATAATACATATATGTACTTTATGCAAATCGCAAGAATGCATTGGGTAGATTGGAGTAGGATTCATGCATGAAGTCTAAATTATATGACCTAAATGGTGACTGTTGATGACGAACTGCCTTCAGTACTTGGTGTGGTGTAATTTGTGTTTGCTTTCTGTAAAGCCCAAATATTGGAAGATCTGTGTGTCCCTTCTCTTTATAATTATTTTTATGATTGCATTGTGCAAATGGAGGAATTTTATTGCTGCCTTTTTCTCACTGGATTAATTGGCCAATTTCAGGAAATGCTGAACCTAGCGATCAAGTACAACAAAGCAGTTCAGGAGGAAGATGAGCTGCCACCAGAGAAGTTGGCTATCGCGAATGTGGGAAGGCAGGATGCGAAGAAGCATCTTGAGGAACACGTCTCCAACCTGATGTCGTCCAACATTGTTCAGACATTAGGCACCATGTTGGACACTGTTGTCTTCTAGACCCTGCTCATATGTTTCTTTGGTCTACTGGTTGTTCAATTAGAAGTTGGAGATGGACCATCGTCCATATTCATTTCTCGTCTCTCAGGTTGTAACTGATAACTCTAGACCTTGTTGTGTCAGATAGTTTCTTGTTAATGCATAACATGAAGTTGCTTGAAAATGTTAGAAAGAAATTGATCACTTCTTGTGTTTGTCTATAGCCTGTGAGTCCTCGAATAAGTTGTTTGACAGTTGTTCTGCAGTTACCTGAAGCAATTATAGAACATTTTCCTGGGAGACCAGAGATATCTTGTTGCTACGATCTGCAGGTGGCTTCGGTAGCAGTGGCTGCCTCTATTGAATTAGACCAGCAGAAGCGTATGATCAGAGCGGCAAATGAGTACTGCCGGATGTTATGCCGTTGAAGGTGGGATTCTGGTTTGTGTTATGCACAATGAGGTGCAATCTTCACTCTTCGACCGCTTATCTTGTCTCGAATTCATATCTTATACTCCTTTTTTATTTTTCAATATTCTATCAGTGTTTTGAGTAATTTCATTTATCGTAAAATTTCGTCACTTATATTATCATAATGATTTGACTGATAATTTTTCAAAAAATGTGTCACAAAATGATGTTTCATTCTCTCATACATATCCACCAAAAAAAACACTTCTTACTTGCCATTGTAATTGATAAAAAAACAAATAAACAATCAATTAACCCACTGTTCAGGTTCCATTTTTTCCACAGAAGAAATGGGGAAGATGGCGATGCCCCGACACCTTTTCCGATCTTCGGCTGCTGCCGTCCGATCAACCCGCTCCGCCGCCGTATCAGCCACCCGCTCCATCGACGGCCAAAGTCCTCTGTCACAAGACACCGCCAGATCGATCTTCACTCTCTCTCACGCTTCCACTTCCTCGGATCCTCCTCCCCGCCGCTCTTCAGGTGAATCCGATCTCACTCTCATCATCAACCATTTGCTTCTGCCTCTTTGTGTTCGATTCTGTGTGTGTCCGATACGATTACTGGTCACGGATCCGCCGTTGTTCTGTTTTGAATCGTTGATTTCGCAGAATCGAGAGGGATTGTGAGGAGCGAGGGTAGTAGGAGAATGAGGGCGAATGGATATATTAGGAATTAGGACTTCCGATTACTGATTTGTTGAACGAAAGAGATAGTAATAACGGGCTATCGTTTTTTGAACTCGGCAATTGATTATGGATAGTTATCAGCGAATCGAATGGGATGTTGGAAGATGAATAAACAACACAGGTTTCCAAGTGACTGCAAAAGGTGATTGTATAGCGTTTTTCTTCGCGATATTGAGTGTAGGACTAGTGCATATGTGAGCATAAATTCATGCGAGTTTTGGTTGGAGATGATTGGATGAATGTGAAATCAGGCAATGAAAACTTGTTCATGGTAATGATAGCACTTTGATCCTGTTGCCTTTGAGTTAGGAGAATCATGGAGTTCAATTCACGCGCAAGCACCATTATGTGTGTGTTCATTGTATTTGGTGCTTGGCTGGTCGTTGTTACCTCTACTTACACGATGGGCAAAAGGTTTCCACCTGTGGATTCTGAAGGGAAGGAAATGGGCTGTTATGGTACATTCTTGGGTGGTTTGAAATTTGGATGCAAGTGCAGCATTTTGTCTCACTTCCTTGTTTTCTAGTTGGGTAGATGCATTTTCAATCCCATGATCTTGGTTGTTTGAGTAGAGGAGTCTTTGTCTCATCGCAATTGCATTGGCATCACTTTGACTTTCAACCTGTGAAAGGATTGAGTTTTTGCTCCTTCATGGTTCTGCCTGCACTACTGCAGCACCAGCCGTGCAATGTTTATTCTTTGACCAACTTGCTTGTTTGCTTAAATACCAAAGCCTTCCTGTTAGAACAGGGTTCAAGAAAAGAAAATTGTATTTTGTATGAACTCTTAGAATGAGATAATCTGTTTCAACTTATTATAGCTTTAATGTTTTGGTTTATTTCTCCCTTCAAAATGCTACACAGATAACTTGTCCGCTTTTGCCAAGAGCATTGGAAGCACACGTTTCTTCAGTGAAGATGCCGCTCATTTTCCTGACATAAAGGATCCTGAGATAAAAAATGCTTTCAAGGACTTCATTGCCGCAAATTGGGATGAGCTACCTGAGTCTCTCATTCATGATGCAAAGGCAGTGCTGTCCAAAGATACTGATGACAAGACAGGAAAAGAGGCGCTTGCAAATGTGTTCCGTTCTGCTGAAGCGGTTGAGGAGTTCATTGGTATCCTTGTGTCCTTGAAGATGGAACTTGATGACAGTGTTGGGTTGAGCGGAGAGGTAATGTTCTATCCTTTACATGCATATAGGATGAGCCCGAGATCTCATTTATTCATGTTCTTTGAGTTGTGTGCAGGATGTGAAGCCATTGCCAGACAAATTAGTAAATGCACTTCGTGTAGCCTATAGTCGATATACCACATACCTGGATTCGTTTGGGCCTGATGAAACTTATCTGCGAAAGAAGGTTGAATCAGAGTTGGGAACAAGGATGATTCACTTGAAGATGAGGTGCAGTGGCATTGGTTCTGAGTGGGGAAAGGTAAGGATATTCAAGTTTGTTCATCTCCTCTCTAATGGCTCTTTAAAGTGTGTTCATGTTCATTCAAACTATGTTGTCTGAATAACACTCATTGGTGGAGTAAGCTGCTATATGTCTGCATTTGTAAGTTCTTCGAGGAATCATCCTGACCTCACTGAAATAATTGTCCTGATGAGAGAATAATGACTAGAGTCTTGTTTTTCTACAAATTGCCAATTCCTTAATTCACATTAGCTGACCATCTTTTTTCAGGTTTTATTAATAGCTATCATCTGCCCTGGATGTAACTCTGTTTCGGTCGT
The DNA here is from genome assembly GCA_035668315.1 of Drosera spatulata. Taxonomy (NCBI): domain Eukaryota; kingdom Viridiplantae; phylum Streptophyta; class Magnoliopsida; order Caryophyllales; family Droseraceae; genus Drosera; species Drosera spatulata. The sequence continues at coordinate 20,706 of JAOVYX010019970.1, forward strand.
TGCTGCAGGTTACTGTTCTAGGGACTTCTGGGATATCTGGCTCTTATGTGGAACAAAGAGCACCATAGTTTTGCAAACATTTCATGATACAGTTGAAGTTACTACCTTTGGGTTCCGAATAATTGAAAGTGGGGACTGAGTTGGTTCTCCTCAAATGAATCTTCTTTGATGAGAGCCTCGTAGAAGGAGCGCAGTGAACCTTTGTCACATTTGTACGTGTATCTTTGTATTGATGTCATGTATTGTGCTATTTGAAGAAAGATTTTGTCTTCCATCTCCTGTGCTCCAAGCCTTGAACAGGTAGTTATCTGTTTTTTATGTTCCTGCTAGTTGAGTTGCATCAGATGTCACTCTTCCTCGTATCATCCTACTGTCTCCGATGATGGAATGATGGAATAGTCCCTTTCGAACACTGTTTGTGTGTCTTGGATATCGAAATAGTTAAAATAACAAGCCAAGTGATTGTCTCACTTTTTTGGGTTTCCTTATGGGGATATAAGATTCTGATTGTCTCTGTGATCTGTATTGGTTACACACACCGGACTCTGTCCATTATGGATTGCACGAGTGGTGGTGGTTGTGATATCACATTTCGTTACTGGATTCATTATCATTCCTGCTACGATGATTTTGGAATTAAAATTGTAAAATGGATATAGATTGGCTTAAATGTCTCAACAGGTATCTTCTCGTTACATGTTCTGTGCAACGTTTCTATGCACATTGTCCATTTTCACGCATGATTGGATGAACAATAGAATTTTAGGATTCAGGATAGTGGGGGCGTGTGCCTTCTGACAATTTTTACGCTGTCTTTATACCACGACCAAGGTGCAGAAGGCGGATTAGGAAGTGGTGGATTCATCAGAGTTTTCCTACAGAGGCCAAAAGGCCACCCGTCACAGTGACTGAACTCCTGCATCACTGACCTCCTATGTGGCGGAGACTTCACAGAGTTCACATCTGAACATGAGAAAATTGTCTTCACAGAGAAAAATGCTTCAGTATCAGAAGAGTTAGAGCAATAGGATGCGGAACTCCGAGCAGTGAGAAACTCATCCTCATCTTCATCCTCGTTAGTCTTTGCCTTCTCTGCTCGGCTTGCTGCAACATGGAGTTCTATTACTGAGGAGTTGAAAGCTGATGAGTACTGTTCAGTCACCTGGCTAATTCCATGTTTATATTCAGCTTCCACAACTCGGGCTCGAATCAGTGCTACAATTACCTATAGACACAAAGCCGAAAAACAAGAGCTCGGTAGAAGGGGATGCTGAAGTTGTCATCTCAGAGAGCAGAATTCAAATCTGGTCGATAGAGAGACTCTTTAGCCTGGGTTCCGATTACAACTCAAATTCCCCTGAAGCATGAAATTTGCACACTTCTTACGTAATCTACATACTGGCATTCAGAGGATAGCTACTCAGGTTTGTCCGGAAAAAAAAAAGTTACTCGGGTTCTCATGTTACATTAATGAAACACCAACCACCACTGAATTGCTCCCGTCAGGATGGTTCAAGGAGGGCGAGCGAGATGTATGTTATCTTACCCTATTGCATATAATAGGATGACTTTTTCTCGACGTCGTTTCAATTAAAAAAAAAAAAAAAAAAAGAGAGTGAAAAGGCAAACCAAAACATATGGAAATGGCAAGTACTTCATGTTCACTGTAGTCGTCGGTGGTGATTGGGATGTACTCTTCTGGGCTTGAAAAAGCGAGGCTTGACTTCCTGCAATCGCACATAGAGAGCGCCCCCTTCAAAGCTGAAACGAGAGGCATGCATCCCTTATTTCTCTGCCTCTGTTCAAGCTTTGTGTTAGTCATTTCAAGCACGGACATAAGCAGAAATACTCAACAAAAGAGCAACAGACAGCAATATATACACGGAAAAAAATTCCATAGCTCTCATGTTGAGATGAAACAGCTTTCAGTGACGGATTCCTTTCATAATCTTAGCAGTAAAAGTCTTAGAATCCTAGTTCATCATTCTTTGGAGTAAAGATAAAGTATATGATAGTGGATGAGGAGAGCAACATATAAAATGTGGACTTCTGGAACAAAAGGCTAACACTTTGGTCTCAGCACCATTTTTCTAGCATTTTTGATTCGATTTACCAACAATATCTCGATATTTAACTTGAAGCAAAAGTTGATAGTGAATATAGACAAGCCAACTAACCAGAAGTGGACTTTAATACAAGTTTGTTCTGTGAAATTGGTATCAACAGTCTATTAAGAAAGGAAAATGATACCCCAACCGGCATAAGCACTCGTAACTGCTTCATTTTTAACATAAACAAGACTTTTTCCATTCTATATATATAGTATATAAGAACCCTGGTAAAAGAATATAACCAAGGTAAACTTTAACTTATTCATGTTGAACAGTTCAATATCGATTTCGGAGTGTAGGATTTGTCTGCTGTAGGATTTGTACGGCAAATGTGATGTAATGGTTTTTCCACCCTTGGATGAGTTTTTTTTTTTTTTCCAGATTTTTTAAAAAAAAATTCTTTTTTTTTTTTTTTTTGAAGGAAAGAGGATGTTACTGCACATGCGCTGTCCCTCCATGGACAGCCGGTGATCTGCATCCAAAACAAAACAAAGGAAAGGGATTCCCGGCTGTACCACTTCCAACAGCAAATCTGCAGTGTATCATCTTGATCATTGGATTAAAAAATCCAATGATCAAGATTAATGTGGAGTTTTAGGTTTTGTTTTCGATTTATTTTATTTTAGGATAAATTTTTTTATGGATATATTTTTTATAGGATTTTGATATTCATTTTTTTTAAGGGCTTAATTTTCCTTACTAGGGTTTTTTTTTCCAGATTTTTAACATTTTTCTTTTTTTTATTGAAGGAAAGAGGATGGTACTGCACATGCGCTGTCCCTCCTTGGACAGCCGGTGATCTACATCCTAAAACAAAACCGGGGAAAGCAACAATCCAATGATTCAAAGCCTCTATAATACCAACAGGATGGGCTTTTTTACTGCAGGGGATCCCAATCCATTAATTTCAGTACGCCTTCGATGTACTGTATTCTGGATATCAAAGCTAGCCGATACATATATCAATTCCAGAACTCCACGACCAATAGAAGCTCAAAGTTAGTGCAAACACTGTGAATAAAAATGTCATGTAACATTAAGATCTTAGCGACGACCCAACAAGCAGCTCTCACATAAAGCAGCTCAAAACTACGAATTACAGGAGCAACTAGCACGAATGTAGATATATATTAGAAGAAAGACATTGACGATAGAAGTTCCTAACCCGTCTTAGACATGCCATGAACAGTACTGTTTCCCTCCGTGGCCAAATGACAGCGTCTCTTCTAACCAGAAATGGAATTAAGCAGTAGTAAAGGCAAGGCTCCATAAGATAATTAGCCCATCATATACATATTGATCTCTCTCGAGGGACCACAGCTAAATCAGCCTCTTCAAATACTTTTTTCAGCATTTAAGAGATCATAGCCAGCTCCAGCACCGACTAGATGGTCCTTCAAGAACTGCTGAATTATTTCTTTACCGAATTCACATTCATGGATTGGTTCATCTCTTATCATATATATCTTCTAATGTAGGTAATCCAAAATCCTCCTCCTGAAATGCAAATCCATGTCATTGACTCATCTCAACCTTCTGGATTTCTTGTATACGGCGCCAAACCTGTAACCCACAAGAAAGAATCGTAAAAAGAAACCATGAAAACAGAAAACAGGTACAGGTTATAAACTGATATGGGAGGACTTCAATCTGAAAAACATCACTAGGAAGGAGTCATCGTAGTCGTAGAAAAACTACTGTAGTTAGAACTTTGGCATTTCAACATCGTAACCAGGCTATTACTAATGGTCTAGAGAGGTCAACCGGGCAAATAATCATCTAGCGCAGCCTACTACAGGGTGCTAAAGTTGAACACCAACAAGCATGTCATAAATCATTTCATACAAGTACTCGCGGCCTATGAGCTTTTTTGAAAATTCAACACATTATCCAGACATATTCTTTCACGTATCCAGGAACATACTGGAGATATAGGGCCACATCTTTCACACATTGGAGCATATCCGATAAACCTTCTCATATTCGAAATTATTTTCTCATTTCAGGTAACATCACGCACATACTGCGGCATATCCTCTCACATACAGGGGCATATCTTTCTTGCATCGGGGAACATGGCACACATATCGGGGCATGTCCTTTACATAAAAGAGGCGTATCTTTCACTGCTCGAGGCACATCTTCAGCAAGGGGAAAATTAATTCAGGCGAAGTATCAAAACCTGTAACCCTTATACTCCACGCTGAAATGAAACTGCCTTTCCCAAGGCATAAACACATAGTTTTCAAATATTGATCACATATCAAAGATATACATTTAAAACAAGCTTTGGCATGCTTCAGATCATCAAAATATGGTCAAATAAAGGACATATCACTCATGGATTGATCCTATTGGCCAAATATAGGCGATATCAGGCATATGTTGCTCATACCAGACATAAATATCAAACAAAAACTTTGCTAATCATGGTTCAAAATATTGGACAATGCGATCATAAATCGGGATGACAGTCATATTTCAGGACATATCAGTCACAAACAGGGACATAGTTAGAGCAAACCAGTGTATTGCAAATTTGCAATCACTTATGAGGCATAGTGGCCATTTACCGAGCATAGCAATCACACATCAGGAGACAGCTATTCACAGACTCCAGGGGATATCTATTCATATATCGAGGCACATGGTCACATTTTGGGGAACATGGCTCACATATAGGGAGCATAGATCACATATCGAGCCAAATTGTTTACATATCAGGAACGTAATTCACATGTCGAGGAACATATTCAATCATCGTTCACTTATTGTGGAATATTTTCCACATCAGAAAAATAGCCATCATATATCGGGACATATTTTCTTCATATCGGGGGATAACCATCATATACAGGGGGGCATATTTTTCACATATCAAGGAACACCTTTCACATAGTTTGCTCATATCAGGCAACATGATTCACTTATCCGTGCATACCCTTTACATCTAGGAACATATCATTCACAAATAGGGGCATATACTTCACAAATAGCGACATATCCTTCACATGTAAGGAGATAACTTTCCGATATTGTTATCATATCATTCACACAACCCACTTCTCTTCTATATTCAGGCAAAGAAAACCTTTGAACAAATGCCATAAGTAGGAGTAGCAGTAAACCGTCGTATTGTTTAAAACATGAAAAGCTTAATATATGCTTCGGAAAAACATGATGAACATCTCTCGTTGTATCTAGGAGAGTTCACCAGTAGATGCAACAGCTTAAAGCAAACTTTTTTTTCTGTGAAAAGAAACCTAAAAAATGGATGAATCTGAACAATTAGCAACCGAACTATATTGTTGGGAACCCCAACGCCTCAAAAAGCATTGTTTTTTTAACTCAATTCTACAATAGGAAGAGATGTTAACAGAAGAAAAGACCAGCTTTAAAACAGATTGTCGGTACATGCTTCAAAATCCAGAGCCGATATGGCGATGCTAGGGTATCATCCCCGGTCGCTGAGAGAAGAAGATCAGAATCGAAAGGGATTGTAACGCCGAACGAGATTAGTAGAAGCAACAACATAAAACAAAATAAAACAAAACAAAACAAAAAAACGTTTGCTGAAAAAGAAAATCGAAGGAAACAAATGATTGATGAATCAGAAACTCAAAAGCTCAACTCAATAATACTAGAAGAGGCGTAGCAAGCAGAAAGAACTAGGTTTTGGATGAAATTGTCAGTAAAAATCTTTAAAATCCCAGAGTCGATGAGACCTTCCATCTCGTGGCGGCGCTAGGGTATCACCCCTGGTCGCCAGGACAAGGAGATCGGACTCGAATTAGAACCCAATCGTTACTGCTCTCTTCCATCAACACAGTCTTCGTTAGAGTTTTATCCTGATGGACCCTCTAATCTCATATCTGAGCGGCGATATTGGGGAATCACCCCCTGTCGCTGCACGATCATCGATCACATCAGGGTTTCATCCTCGGCCGCTGCAACGATTGGGTTGAAAATAATAAAATATATCATATCAATGATTATTTTGATATTATTTTTTTAGATAAAAAAAATTATCAGACATATATGTTTTTTATATGTTGAGACAATTAAGAAGCGTTGGGGAATCACCCCTGGCCGGTGGCTGAGATCCTCGGTCTGGCATCGGGAGAGGGAATTGAGGGGATTTATAGAGGGGACATCTGTTGTCTTCAGCGGCTAAATGCACTGCGTCATGGTTACGCAAACAAATTTTAACAGTAGCCTGTGTGTATTTTGAATTGGTTAAATATTTAATGATATCCAATTGATAAAAAATAAATATGCGATTGATTTTAAATCGATCTATTAATTACAGTATGGTAGTTTTTTTAAGTATATGTGATTTATTCTGTTAATATAAAAATCAAATGTATTTTTAAAATTAATAAAATTAATTAAAAGTGATTTAAAATCAGTCCCAAAGAATCTAATATATGGATTTGTACATATTAATCTATTCTAAAATTTTGGATGATGGAGGAGATTTCTATGTTATTGTTGTTTGAGTTGCATAGCAGGACTTCAATGAGATAAGGGCTCACTGTAAATAGATTAAATCTTCACAACATAGATCTTTCGTCCCAAAATATAAATAACACAATGATACACAACACAGATATAGATGTATTGAATTTTTGTACAATTGATGAAGAAATGATTTTTTTTATAAAATTAAGGTTAACTGCAGTAACTGACCAGTTAATTAAACGAAATATACCGTTACAGAGACTCAGTTAAGTTGGCAATGATTTCGACACCTCAACTCCTGCAGAAAAGCCTTCGATTCCTGTTGAAAAAGAAGATCAATCTGATACTCCACGAATTTCCCATGCTAACCAAGGCTACCATTCGATGATCCTCCAAAAAAGGCAGGCCTATAATATGATAGAGTGCACGACGAAGGACTTTCCAGGTCTGATTACTGATATCAGGAATAGATCCATAAACCTTACATGGACCTTCATCGAGTAACTAAACAACGTTCACATGCAAAAAATTGATCAATGCTTGGGAACACTAATTCCCTCGTATAAAGATCTTGGTCATGTTACACTTACAGTGCACCCAAAGCGCAGAAATATTAACCCCGCCTTTTGAATGCTAACAACTCAAAATAGCACCGGAAGTCATTTGCTTCAGTGACTTCTCACCGGTGATGAGTCTGATGACCACCTAACCTCGATCGTGGAAAGAATACTCTTTGGCCATTATACTAGTATTACACTTCTCCACCTATCCACACCCTCGACGGAGCTGAAAGCAAAATTTTCAGCACATCCAGCGCTGTATGAGCATTAATTGGCAAATGACTGATCAGTTACAGAAGCTGGGCTGCACCGTGAAGGAGAAAAAAATCTCATATGCTGCAGTGATCTTTTATAAGCTGACCACACCGGAAACCCAAGGAACTATTAACGGTGCCGTTGGGTGTGAGTTCCTATACAAGTCCGAGTACTTGTCCTTGAAGTTCAATCTGCGTGTTTCTGCCTGCAACGTTCAAACTCGGCATATCAAGTATCAGGGAAATCTCAGCCTACAGATTGAACAGTACTGTTTTCACGGCAGCCTATGCTTTAAAGCACAGAATTCAAAATTTACAGCTGAAGAAAGAGTCAGAACTTACATATTTGAGCCAACACTCCTGAAACTTATGTTCGTAAATATCTGGAGAGTAACAACCTGACTCGGATGGGCAATAAACCCATATGTTGCATTTCTTTTCGCCCGGTTTAGCACGTTTGGCCTGATCAAAACAAGCTTGGCAACAGTCCGCAGCGCTTTCTTTGTGGTGGGTAAGGCCCCACCTGACTGCAGCTCCATCGTAGTCCGTGTGAAGCTCCGCATGACATTCGGCAGGAACTGGCCTGCCGGGCAAAGGCTCTTCATCCTCTGAAAACAAATTCATAGAGCAAGAGCTTTTAATACATAGCACTCAGCAACCAACTATCAAATTATAGTTATTTTAACTTCTGACAAAGGCGCTAGGCAAACAAGGGAGCTCTCTAATGTTAAAAGGCCAACATGGATTACCAAGTTCATCAGCACCCTCAGGCTTGTCGTCGTGCTCTTTATGGGTAATCTCAACTGGTATCCAAAATCCAATTTCTTCCAAAAGAACAGGCCACTTCGATTGCATAGCCTCAGCCAGCATTCCTGCCATGCAGTTCAACCATTACACCAGAAAAGGACACATTATGAATGGACGATACTCAGCATAAAGGACAATCTAAAAGCACACTAACTGAGCCTAGGGACGAAGAAGATACCGGCTTCATCAGATGAAATAATCATATTCACTGTCTGACCAGATATCAGTAGTTTTGCTTCTTGAAGCTTTTCCTTTCGCAAGTTTTCTACTGTTTCTGTCGTTAAAAGAAGCCAAAAGAATATGAGGTGTATATATCATACGTATCAAATAGGAATCCTCGAACAGCAAGGGAAAAAAAAGAAAGAAAAAGAAACAGGACTTTCAATTGCAATTTTAATGATCCACGGCTATAATAAAAATATTCATGTGATAAGTGTTAATAGAACTGATTCTCCCTTGCATTTTTTTCTTAAATGGTTCTACCTGATATCAAGTTAACTCGAACCCTGCAGATTTTGTCATCTGACGAACACCCTACCCTACATGCCTGATGCTTTTATCTCAAAGTTTAACATGCCAAACTATTTCATCTCCAAAAAAAAGTGCCAGAAACTTAAATTCTGAGCAGGAGAACATCAAATATGGTTGGCCTGTTCCCAAAAGAGAAGGGCAGATTCGAATCAACTGCTTCATGTAAACTGCAACCTCACTTGATTCTCAAACCTCAGCTTACACTTCCATCCAACCCAACTCACCTGCTCTTTCTTAACTGAGCAAAACCTCACAACCAAGTCACCCTATCCCTTCACCAGCAATGTCACAGGAACATTAATATGACAAATATTCTCTTAAGGTCAGAGCCCTCAAAATCAATTTTCATCTTCTTTCCGTCAAGAAAAACAGCATGCCTTGCCTCCAGACATTTCGAAATGTTCCGACTACACAAGAAAGTTCTGATAACAACTGAATTTGTTCCTAATATCGCCAGCATAACTCATCTCAAGTTCACAGCTCATGTTGTTCCTACATGATCAAACACCCATTCTTGACATCTTAAAGTTCACGCAATGCAATCCAAAGTCACGTTGGCAAATTGGACATACTCAAGTGGCTTGAAAACACTACATCAAGTTCTTAGTATGGTTATCAAACAAGTTAACCAGCAGGTTCTAGATGCCGTAGCGTCTCCAGATGCAGCCCGCTAAGACGATGAAGTCAATCACAACAAGAAAAACTGAAAAAGTGTTATAAATTTAACAGCAAACCCACCTCTCTGCGCACTCACATTTGCATTGGCAGGTAACCTCCTCAACCTCTGCAAGATCTCATGGGTGATCATCTGCTTCACATGGCGAGGCAAGTTCACCTGTCTATCATGTCCCGCGAATTCTTTCTTGATTTCTTCAACCTTCACCACACACACAAAAGAAGAAACCCTCCTATAAGCAAACCTTACCAAAACCTTCAACCACTCATCCCAATTTCAAAATCAGCACAAACCAATATGGTCCTAACCGCTTTAATAAGCTCTGTTGGCTCCGCAGACTTCCGTATTCGAATCGATTCTTGCATTTTCTGTATTTGATCAGGACTATACTTAATACCTGAGACACAAACAAGAAATCCATCAACCACATTGAACAACAGTCAAACAATGTGTACTACAAAGCAAAAACAACAGCAATCAGTCAAATACAAGCAGAACCGCACACAGTATGTATACTGTAATCACAGCAAGCACAGCAAGCACAGCAATCAGTCAAAACAACAGCAAGAAAACATAATCGCAAATCGGTACTTCCAAAATCAGCACAAAAAAAAAAAAAACAAAAGGTTTCTCCCAAAACCCTAAACAACCAAATCTTTGAACAGTAACACTAGATTAGGGGGACCTCTTACTCTGCTGAGTAAAGCGATTTGAGTATATATAAAGAGAACTGCAGAGACAATAAACCACGTAGAATGCAACCACAACATTAATCGAGCAAATGAACATCGTCGTTCTCTTGTAAGAACAGCCCCATTTTCCTCTCCCTTTACCCACTTCAAACCTCCCCATTTCCCCTCTTGTTCTTCAACAATCTCTCCATTTCATCATGGTAATGGGTACCAGTTTTTGTATGATTTGGGCAAATGGGTACTTGATTTTGGTGTTGAATTTTTGTGGGTGTTGCCTGGATTGTTGGGTTTTGGGGTTTGAGATGAGAGGGGATGAAAAATGGGGGAGACAAAGGAGAATCGATAATGGAGTGTTGAGCGAGTGATGTGTTTGCGGTGGTTTTGCAGATCTATTTCTTGTAGTTGTGTGATTCATTGAATATATCTGGGTTGATATTCGTGTTACTTGATTGTGATTAATGAGGATTCTAAATTCTAATCATTGCAGTTCTTAATTTCATAACTATTGAGCAATCTCCATTCGATAACTAACCTTGACAGTATGAAATGGTATTTTTGAACAATACACAAGTATTTAATTCATAATACATCTCCAGATGTATATTTTAGGATATATATCCTCCACATAATTGTCTATTAAAATTAATTTTTTCCATTAATTATAATTTTTTTAATCAAACAGATTTCATGAAAATTGAGGGGATATCCACCCTCAAGGTGTGAAGTTAATGTTATTCTCTTATTATCTTCGTCTCATAATTCTTACAATCTTTATATATTTTGTATTATTTTATATATATGAATATAAATTTCGTTTTCATATCAAATCACGTCTGATCGTCCCGTAATATTTATTAAGTTGAAATACGTAACTTATATAATTTTGATATTTCATGATAAATTTATAAAATAAATATTTGATCGTTGTTGCACGCATGTCAAACTTTACATCGACACGCGTACCTGATCAAAGTGTTGTAATAATTTGGGGACGGAGGGAGTACTATCTTGCCTAGTACTCTCTCTGTCCAAAATGAATTGTAATACATTACAAAAAATGGATATCCCAAATGAATTTTACGTTTTCTAATTTAGTAAGATTTTGATGTTAAAATGTTAATACTATCCCAACTTTATATCTCGTCATCTCTTCATCATATATTTAACACTTTCTCTTTCTTTTTCCTCACACTACTCACTTACAACACATCTAATTACTCCTATAAAATCACAAAAGATATTTAAATAAAATGACAAAAAATCGAATGATTTTTTAATATTCATGTCAAATCAATATTTCGTAATTCATTTGATTACATCATTATCTCGTAATTCATTTGACTACATCATTAGAAGATGGTGTTTTATTATTTTTGGGCTTGGAACAATAACATGTAATAAATTTGGTACATTCTTCTGATAATGCCGTGACATAATAAGATGTTGAGAATCCATCTCATAGACCTTTGTTCTCTACACATGCAATATTTAATTGAATCAAGGATAAAATCTCATTTGAACCTTAATTTATCACCCGTTATTGGCTTTGGATAAAATCTTGGTTTTTGAACCTTAAAATCTTGGATAAAATCACCCGTTATTTGAACCTTAATCAAGGATAAAATCTCTAGTGATTGTCCTAAATTTATTGAACGTTAACCTCGGTTTTGTGCCTACATTAATCATGTGCTTGGAATATGCTTGAATTCTGAGACCATGCTGATGATTGTAGTATTTTTTTTTTATGTGTAGGTGCATCCCCCACGTCGTCTCCAGTTCATGATCCATTAAATCTAATCCAATCCATAAAAATATGGAATACCATTTTCCCATCAAGAAGATGTGTCCTCCATATACTTCCGATATACCATGTTATTTCAAGTACAAAAAACTGATCGACAAAACAGATACGAATTTGAAGCGAGGAAAGATCTAATGTGGAAACCAAAATTAGAAAAATCGTGATCATATTACTCTAAACTTCGTCATTAATTACACTATCCGAACAAGGAACTTCAACGTGATGAGTTGGAAAATGTGGATATCATATGATTTGGTTTTTCCTTCATTTTGGTTGAATTGTGAAGATGGACTAATAGTCCACTTCTCCATTTTGCGATTGGTCAATCAGGATTCTTTCTCCTAATTTTCATGTATGATGGGAATGTTTCTTCCACTTTGACATGGACTTTCAATATGAGGACCATAGGTTAAAAAGAAAAAGAAAAAGAGTGCTATCCTTTATTTATGTTCACATCTTCTTGATTTTGATATTCATATCCCTCTCTCATTTTTATTAAAATTACAATGTTATATTATTATTATATTATTGAATATATATTTTGTAGAATTTCATTATTCATCTTAATTATGTAAAAGAATGACATTGATAACATACGATTGAAATACATAACTTGAATTATCATTGATATTTCATAACAATCATGGATAAATTGATATTCAATGATTTCACGAACGATTCATACCATTAAAAATTTTATTATATATATATGAACGTTGTAATTTTATTGATCATAAGACATGACATATTTGATCGTCTTGTAATCCATATAATATGAAATTACATAATTTATCACTATTAATGTTTTGGATAAATATGTGTAAAATAATATTTGAATATTTTATAATTTTGATAAAAAATTTACCTTCATAAACTCCAAAATCAACCGTTATATTTTTTAATGGAGTGAGAGAATAACATATCATTCGATCAGTCAGCAATCTTGAACCCACCGAAAATGAGATAAACCAGTGACTTGGAAATGATCCAACTTGTTAACAAAAATATTGAAACAAGGCGGAGTTTCAGCAAAGCGAACATCACACGTCCGATCCGATAAACACAGAAGGAAAAATAAAAGCAAAACAAAACAAAAATACTCCAGCAAAACTAGGAGTCACACACACAAAGACGACGCCACAAGCGACGAACAAACCCATTATCCACCCCTCACAAATCCACACAAGCTCCCCACTTTTCACCTCAAAACCCTCAAAATCGACAAATCACGAACTGGGTCGTCTTCGATTTGATGAAATTTCAACTGGGCACTTGAGTTTCGAGGGTTTGAGGAAAAGAGGAGAAGTCGAATATGTGGGGATTCGGTGGAAAGTATTATTGGGGAAGAAAAGAGAGAGAAAGGGGAAGAAGAGTTGATGGGATAGTTGTGATATTCGCGTGGTTGTCGAGTGAGGAGAGACATGTGAGGAATTATGTTGATTTGTTCGATTCCCTTGGGTGGATTTCTCTTGTTTGTCACTCTCAGTTCCTCAACATGTGAGTTTTATTCCTCTTTTAGTTCGCCTTGACTTGTTAATTTCATTTCTTGATTGTTGTTTTTTGATTCCTTGATTCTTGCATGGGTTTTGATTTGCGAACTTGGATAGAGAAGTGATGATTGTGGTTTTGGTGGATTACCTTTGTTGGAATCCTTGTTATCACGAGGACTCTGCAGATCGCGGAAAGCTACTCGCTCCATAGATTTCTGTAGGTTGTCCCGGTTAGTGGAACGTGAGGAGTATCGCGGTTCGGAGTAGCTATTGATTGAGTTGCGGTGGTATTTTGTTCAGGTTTTGTTTGATGTTAGAGTTGTTGCTACGAAGTGTGACCTAGCTGCATCTGCTGGCTCTTCATGCATGAAAGGTGTTCAATTTAGGTTGTTGATTGGAGATAGTTCGGTTTGTGAATTTCCTATCCAAGTAGTTGATGATGGCAGATAATTTGATTGCATTAGTCTTAGAGTCATTTAGAACGAGTGATCTTTATGGTTATTCTTGTGTTGGTCGCTTGAAATGGAACCTCTGCTCTTTTGTGCAGTGGTTGGGTTGTTGTATGTATTAGCCCTGCCGACATTATGAAGATGATTAGCTAGAACGATATACTTACCGATTCTGGAGCCATGGTGTCAGTTAGGTTTTGTGATGGTTTTGGAAATGAGAACTCTGGAATGGGCATGTGGGCGTCACTGTTGGAATATTTTTTTTAGCACTTTGATTTTGGCTCATTGCTAGCCAGAAAATGCAATCCCGTGCCTGAGAGATCTAATTAATGTTCTGTTGGGATCTGCCTTGGTCTCAAAGAGAGTTTGGGCTCGTGAATGTCTATGTAAAGGTGACGGTCAGTATGTTCTTCTGGATGGTCTAGAGGTCATCCTTTGGTTTCTTTGAAACTCCATATCGTGTATTTGATATTACATGTGGGTCAATGGGTATGCAAATGAAATTTGATGGTTTTATGTGTCATGGTTCAAGTTAAGAATGTTGGCTCTGGGTGATGGATGATGATTATGATTTGCTTCAATAATGATGCCTCGTGTTTGATGATGTTGGCTCTGCAGATTCTTTCCTGATAAGGCTGCATTGTTGGCCTTGGATGTTCTCAACGAGCTTGTTAAGGTTAGTCATATATCTTGTCCAGTTGTCCCGGATGTCCTGATTTTGCATCGTTTGCATGCATTCCTCTATGACATTTTCCATTATGCTATGCTATTTGTTTTTAATTCTCCCACTGCCCTTCCAAAACGAACCATTTTTTATGCGCTTGTTTGTGAAGGAATTGAAGGTTTGTCCATGCCCCGTTGTCTTTGCTTCTTTCTCTGGTGGACCTAAGGCTTGCCTGTATAAGGTTCTTCAGGTACATTAGCTTATCTCCGTATCTCAGTTCACCCCTTCATTTTGATAATATTCCTCTTCCAATTTCAGGAAGTTGTGATGTTTTGGGGTTCAGTTTTTTGAATCTCACTCATGTGCTTTTACAACAGATAATCGATGGAAAATGCAGTGGACAGCCAATGCTGGTATACCTTTTCAATTCATATCCTGACTTTTGATTCATTCAACAAAATGATTGACTCGTGAAATTATGATTAATGCCTCCTGTTCCGGTACACAGTCTAAGCCTCGTGTATCAAACCCGGTGGCCAAGGTTCAGGCCTATGGCTGTAATGGGTGGAAGGAAATGTGCACATAGTCCTATCCTGTGAGCAAGATCCTGTATTTATGAAAACTAGTGTTTATAAGCCCGTTCGTTGCACGGGACAACCTATATATTTCATTTAAAATCACAATTGGATCAAATATATTACACATACAACATATTAAGGAAGAATTTCTTTTAGCATGAACCTTATAATGCTTGATATAATGCATGGTATTCTTAAATGACATATCATGAGATCCTTAAAATAAATAAAGGAGTAGCTTGTATCCTTGGTTTTACTCTGTTTTTTCTTCATTTTTGAAATTAGTCGTTTCACTCTATGAATCAAATCCAACAATTATAATGAGCGATATACAAATTCTTGTTTTTTTTTTTTTTTTTTGATAGAAACACTTGATTCATGGAATAAATAAAGGCTTTGATAATATCTAAAAACTGAAAGAGAAGAAATATAAAAGGTTTTGCCTTTTCTTGTATTGATCATTAAATGTGTGGCATACCATGGTATCACACTCTGAATTAATAATATATATTGACGATTGATGTTGATATATTGATGATTGTATTTGTTTTTTCTTGCTTTGAAGGAGGACTATGGGATTGTGAGGGACTGTGCTGCTGGATTTATCTATGACTCTTGTCCAGCCGATTTCACTAGTGATTTGGGCACTCGATTTGTCCTTCACCCGTCGGTGCTGGGAATGTCAAAACCACCAAGGTCCGCTGTATGGATTGCGAACAGTATTTCCTCTGGGTTGGATGCCTTGTTTCTCAGCAGGTTCGAGTCACAGCGTGCTGAGTACTGGCAGACTCTGTACTCTTCCGTTGTATGTACTCCGTTTTCCCCTCATGTCCCTTTTTCCTGGTTTCTGATTTTCTCATGATAGTCATACCAACCAATTTTCTTGTAGAGATTGGGAGTCCCTTATCTCATTTTATGCTCGGAGGATGACGATCTTGTTCCATGTCAAGTAATTTGCAATTTTGCGCAGCGGTTGGGGGAACTTGGGGGCGATGTTAACCTTGTGAAGTGGAATAGCTCTCCTCACGTTGGTCTGTTTTGCATTCCTTGATCACCATATATATTTATTGTCTGTCTTGAAGGATAATCAACTTCAATCACATTCTTCATTATATTAAGGTTAAGATTATTCAGCTTGATGTTGTGATTTATTCGTTGTTCTTCCGCCGGTTGTAGGTCATTATCGGTGGCACCCGGCTGAGTATAGAGCTGCTGTCACTGCACTATTGGAAAAAGCATCTAGGGTTTATTCGCGAAGGATAGTTCAGCTTGAGAAAGGGGCGATGGGCTTGGATGCAGGCTATGCAGTGATTCTGGAACCACGAAGGAAAGTGGCAGGAGGGTCCAATGAAGGGCTGAACAGGCTATGTCTCGACTTTGGAGATCCCTTCCTAGCAGCATCTGGCTCGCTAGAGTGCCATGCTGGGAACGGTGTTGGTTCAGTCCATGGCTCGCCAAAGGAAGGAGTAGTCCACCTCCCGAGCCCTCCGAGGATCAAAGCTCAGGGTGTCCTCGGTCAAATGCTCTTCGATGTATGTATCCCTACAAATGTCGAGTGTTGGGACATAACACCACCTAGCTCCTCAAAAGGCTTGCCGTACCCGTCCAACAGAAGACATGGTCTTTTTAATCCAATCCGTTGCATGCGCCGCTCGAGGCTTTAAGTTCCTTCTCTGGCCGATGACTGCCTCAATTACATCCCTTATCGATGACAGTTGCGAGTGCGGGTTTGCTTCGTCGCTCGCGGGTTCAATTCACAGCATCAATGTGGCAGCATGTTATGTGGGAAACCGAGGGTTCGAGCTGGACATAATGATGAGGGACGATTCTTCCACTTTGAGGCTTATGATCTTGGCGATCATCGGTTTGTTAAATCCCGTGTGTTGCAGAGACGATGATGATGTACAGTTTATTGAGAAGATTTAGTGTTGTTCGACTTAACGGATGTATAGAATACTAAGCATGAACTTTGCTGTTCACCGAAAGTATCTGTTCTATAATCAATAAAATGTTTTCTATCATCTCTATCTTATAATTATTATAATATGTATTTGAAAAAGATTCGTTTTTATTTTTAACGATATTAGAAAAATCTTAAATTTATGTAGGATTAAAAATTTATAATTTAATTTATCATTGATATTTTATAATAATTTTATAAAAGATGATGTTTGATCCTCGTAAACTCCACGGTGAAATACGGAGAGAGTACTTCATTATGTACAGTAGTAATGATCTTCGCTATGCACAATAGTAATGAGGGTACGATCGCTTCTTCACATGGAGTTTGGAATGGAGTATGTTTTTTTGCTCTGGTAACTTGTTCAGGTCTATGCTTTCTATGAAACGCTACACTATTATTTTGGCATTCTCGGCTCCGGACAAGTTTAATCATTTGATCCGCGAGTCTTGCTCAACTGGAGTGGTTGTCTCAAAGAGTGTGAGACCAACATAAACTCACACCATTATCATTTCAAACATAAAAAACTTGATGCTTGTCAATTTTAGAGGATATCTTTATCTATGAAAATTCGACTAATATGAAGGGACATATCCTTAAATTAACTGGAGTACACAAGGACAGGTTTTCATTACCATTTCCCTTTCACTGACCCAGCGATAATAAAGATTATATAAACCCCATTTGGTCCATCATCATACTTCCCACAAAAGCCCTGGCACCGGAGAACACCGTTGACTGCGTCTCCAACTAGCACTCCACACACTCTCTTTCTCAGCGATGAAGAAGATACTGGTGACCGGAGCCACCGGTTACCTCGGCGGCCGCCTGTGCCGCGCGCTCCTCGCCGGCGGCCACCGCGTCGTCGCCCTCGTCCGCCGCACCAGCGACCTCTCCTCTCTCCCCTCCGATGATTCCTCCCTCGAACTCGCGTACGGTGACGTCACCGACTTCGATTCCCTCGTCTCCGCATTCTCCGGCTGCAGCGTCGTCTTCCATGTCGCCGCCCTCGTCGAACCTTGGCTCCCTGAGCCATCCAAATTCTTCACTGTAATCAATCGTCACTATCATAATCATCGTGATTTTTACATTTGATTGTGTGATTGAGTTGATGTCAATTGATTGATAATTGTCGACTTCTTGGAATTTGTGATTAGGTGAATGTGTTAGGGTTGGAGAATGTGATACGAGCGTGTAAGGAGACGGAGACGGTGGAGAAGATTGTATATACGTCGTCGTTCTTTGCTCTTGGACCGACGGATGGTTACGTGGCGGATGAGAGTCAGGTGCGGTGGCTTCTGAGTTTGGTTTGCGGTTTTTGTTTTTTGTTGGATTTGATAGTTGGCTTGGTGCTGTGTGATTGATTTTGGTGAGATGTGTGATTTAGGTGCATTCTGAGGAGTTCTTCTGTACCGAGTACGAGCGATCGAAGTGTTATGCGGATAAGATAGCGCTTAAAGCGGCAAGCAAAGGTGTGCTGATTGTGCCGGTGTATCCTGGTGTTATTTATGGGGAAGGGAAGATTACTGCGGGAAATCTCGTGGCTAACTTGGTAAGGTTTGGTGATGGCAACCGACTCGCTATATTTAAAATGGAGTCATGTCTCATACTCTCATTATCTGGCATTCGATATTAGGTTCACGCTGACTGATCAAATCTACATATAAGGACCTTTAAGCTTAGGTGTGTCACATAATTCAGTGCAATGCTTAAAAAGAAAACACTGTGAAAGATTTTGTCAATATGTTGCAATGTAGACCATTGGAGTTCAATAGATTTACATTCTTGTGTGCGTCAAGACACTAGCCTGCCACTTACCGTTTTGTTTCTAAGCTACGCTCATTGTTTGTATAATGTTTTTAGTTGATAGAGCGCTTCAATGGAAGACTTCCGGGCTACATTGGTCCTGGATATGAGCGGTATTCTTTTAGTCACGTGGATGATGTGGTAGCGGGTCACATTGCAGCAATGGAGAAAGGTCAGCCAGGTGAACGATATTTGCTCACAGGAGAGAATGCCTCATTCAAGCAGGTCTTTGATATTGCTGCTGTTCTTACTGGAACAAGTAGGCCTCGCTTTAATATTCCGTTGTGGTTGCTTGAGGCATATGGATGGGTTTTAGTTGCTTTATCTCGGATCACTGGGAAGCTTCCGTTGGTCAGCCCCTCGGTATGCTCTTGTTCACCTACTTCTTAAATGATATGCTTTCCAATCGTCTCAAAGTCCAGTTAACAAGCTTTCTTTGTTCCGTTCCTCGGAATGCAATTCATAGACATCAATGGACACTATTTTTATGTTATGATGGCCAGGTTGCAGATGTCCTACGGCATCAATGGTCATATTCCTGTGAGAAAGCTAGGAACGAGCTGGGTTATAATCCAAGAAACTTGAAAGAAGGCCTTGCAGATGTACTCCCTTGGTTGAAGAATGCTGGCTCGATAAAATACTAGCTTCCATCCTATGCAACTCTGTTAGTTGCTTACAGTACCATCACATGCTATGGCTTCTAAACGTCAGCAGTGGCCACGCGATGACTGATAGATCGTTTTAATACAAAGATGGTTTTTAAACTTGCATCGGTGATTTCTGTTGGAAAGTGATTCACGTCCTGTTAATGTTTGGGCTCACATATCCTGATGGGCACAGTTATTGTTGTAGATAATTGACAATAACAATAGTTGATCTTATAGCACTTTACTTCACTTTTAAACAGTAAAATGGTGATTTCATTCTACCATTCACAAGTTCTCATTGTTGTGTCTCTATCTGTTTACTGCTTTCTATTAATATAATGTACATATTTTTGGTGTTTGGCATGTCTTAGTACGAAGTCTTTAACAGGATTCAATGGTCTATTTTTGGATGCTGTTGTTGATAGTTCAACAATATTCATTCGTTCTGGAAGGATCTGGGTATTTTTCTATCAGAAACTGCTTCCTATAGTTACATTTTTCTATCATCGGTTAATTCTACGGTGTCCCATTTTGGATCTATTGCGGAGATATGACAAAGCGAAACCTTCTTTGATTTTGCGTAAGTAGATACTAGATAGATGAAGCTTTATTTAACTGTGTCAGTACGTGCTGTCAGATCTATGCAAAATTATCTTGTCAAGAGACTGTTCCCTTCAACACTGAGCAATCTTTGGAATCAAGAGGTAGAATCAGCATTAGAGATGATATATCTGTATCTCTCTTTGCTATTCTGGGCACAACACGGTGCAAAAAGGAAGCCCTTTGGGTATTGCTTCTCTTTCTTTGTATCTGCTCTGACGCTATGAACATTATCATCTAATATGCAGGTATACGTTCACTGATTACCATTTGCATCATCGCAGTTGGCGAATGATACAGTGTTCCTCGCATGGAATGATAACGGTCATATATAGGCATATGATAGTGTTTTCCTGTGTCTAGCAGACTCAACACCAAATCTTAATGTAAGCTCCTTATTTTTTCTAATCCAAGAAAATAACTATCAGTCCATTTAGACCTTTTCTTTTATTATGTTTTGCAGGCGCAATTGAAGTGAACATCAGTCTTGGTTGCACTCCTCGCTAATCCATCCTTGGAGACTCTAAACTTTCTAAACTGTTCTGCCGCGGATCTCAACCATGTATCTTTTTCCATAATACCAGAAGTTCGGTTGTGTGCCAAGGTATGTTCTACATGACTTGCCAGGAAAAAAAAAAAAAACTTTTGCTGTTCTTCAGTTTGTGCTGCTTTTGGTATCTGTTATTCTTTTAAGCTGCATAATACTTATGATTATGGAAGTTGGATAAACCATGAAAAAAGCAAAACAAGCTTGATATGGCAGTAGGCGCCTTTATCCTTTGCTAAGACTCATCATTGGCCTTTTCGTGGTAATCCTTCACTTGTTTTCCGCATGTGTCTGAGTTGCCCATTTCACATAGTAAATGTGTGTTAGCACAGCAGTGTGCAACTTTCTGAGTGTATGCACTGTGCTGGCCAAAAGTGCCATCGGTTCTGTGTGGTTCTGTAGATATTAGGATTGAGAAAGCTCGCCTTGAACCATGATGATCAGGATGAGGATCCATTTGGGTTATATCTACAATACAATATGGAGAATGATCTAATATGATGAGAATTGGGTTTTGGATATGATTTGGTGACCGGATTATGATCAATGTCCGAAGACGACAGGTGACGAGTCCTTACATTTAAAATTTTGGTGGAAACTAGGATGGGATTTAGGAAGTATGCTTTTTACTTTTCTTTTGGATTTGGCGAACAAGATAAGAAAGCTTTGCTGCCTTGAATTATTGCTGGAATATTTCTCAATACATTGAGAGCTGTACCAACAACCAAGATGACATTTAGTACGTTCCTGTCTATTTCATTAACATGATTAGGATGCACACACATACGTACACGAAGTTTTAGCCCCACAGCCACATGCGAAGGACATAGATAATGGCCATCAGAAAAACGTAGGGAAAGGTGAAAGGGTAACCCTGATTGTGCCAAAAACATAACTTTTGGTTTTGGAATGTGGCTAGGTGCGGTCCTGTATGTAACCCTTTTGACTTATTTCCAACTCTATTGAGCAGCTACCCTTTTCCTTTTCCTTCTCGTCCCTCTGACGATGCTGCGGCATCGCCATAAGAGTAATCATCTATTCATCTCCATGTCCAACATTATAAGGCTCATGTCATTATAGGGTGGTCCTTTGAGGACAGACCATGCTAAGTTTCTGATATGGGATAAACTATGATGACAATAAGGATACTTTTCATTTGCCATGCATCATGAGTTGTGTTGATGGATATTCTATTTCTCATCACCTTGAGTTGCGTTGGAGATGGGTTTTCTGTTTCTTGTTACCTTGAGTTGTGTTGATGATGGGAATTCTGTTTCTCAACTGGGTCGAGTCTGTTGTCGTAAACTGTCAGCTTACCCTGTCAATAACAGCTTGTTTGTCACCCATAGCCATCTTTAGAAGTGTTAGCTGAGGAAAACCCGAACCAACTGACTCTTTTTACAAAGCAAGATAGGCTTACCAATAAAAGTGGATGAGTTTAATTAGAGTCAGTTCTGCAATTAGGTTAATCATTAAGCCAATCATAAATGGAAGTGTAATTATATAAAGGAAGCATTTGCCTAACTGTGATAAAGAAGTGAAAAAGAAAAAAAAAAAAACCAGAGAACTTTAGGTGGCATTATTGCTCTAAAAGGATAGTATAATCTTGTTGAACCATCATAATCCTACATTAAAACTCATTCAGCTGCTTTCCCCCAAACATTACCATGGATTCTCTTCCGATTTTCCTCTTTTTGATTGCGAAATTTCAAGTCAGTTGGAATGAGACTCGTAAAACTTAGAGGTTCCTCAACTCTGTTATACAGAATTAACAGAGATGAATAAGATAAAATTCTCAAGCAAAGCCAGAGTCCCAGACATTCCCTTGTTCTGTGATGTATACTGATGCTGGGAAACTTGGACAGTGCTTGCTAACACTTGTTAATTCCATTCTTCAGTTCCATTGTCATCCACTCCTTCCTTGTCCGATTCCTATAGCCTTGTTTATCTGTACATCATTCATATGGACCGTTATACAATGTTTGTTTGTTTTCTCATACGCCATAATTGGATTTGTTTCTTTTAAACAGGAATCTATCCTCGTTGGATTTGTTTCGTTTCTAATAACAATGACATACCATGATTGAAGAGGATGAAGTCTAATCCGCTGATCGGGTAAAAAGCGGTAGTAATGCTGTAACAAGTAGTGTGCCTTACAAATGTAAAGTGAAAGTCATGAGGCAGCCCACCAGCACCCTAGTGCGGTGCACATTCGTGCCCCGTGTGTAATCTATCCTTAAAAATTATGCTACGAAAGTCACCTAGGCGGCATTCTAGTCAGCCGTAGATAATCTGGAACGCACTTAGGCACCCACCAACGTCTATTGACTTGCTCGATTTTCTCCTTGTGTACTCTTCCTTTTAAATTAGCCTAATTAGGTAATCTAGGACGGCATTCCAGTCGGCTGTATGCGACCTCATGGCTGCTAAGGCCACGGTAACATTATCCTAAGATCTCTGATTGTGGACTATACAAGAGGGGTAAACGCGTATTCTCCTTATCATTTAGCAGGGGAAGGGGAAGACAAACATACCATAGAATTGAGCAATCTCTTCCCCTCATCCATTGTTTCACATGGTGCCTTGTATCAGAAAGTTTTCATATTTGTCCCTATTTATCAGTAACCAAAACAGATTAGCCCTCACTTTTATTAGAAAGTCTTTACTCAAACTTGTTTCTCATTCTTCTTCACTGACAATATCAGCACCAAAATCACAAGACCCCAAAATTATTTCACGGATTTCTTTGTTTACATCCCCTTTGCTTTGGCAACTAACTGGATGATCAAAATTCCAAATTGATCTGTATTTCTTTGCTCACCCATATTGTCTCTGTTTTACCTTCATCTGATCTGCATTTTCTTCTTCTCTTTCACTCACGGGTTGCTACAAAACAATTCTTTCCATGTGTTCTCTTTTACCTCGTTTTTAGGATATTCTATTTGATTATGATATTTGACACGAAAACTGTTGTATGGACCCAAACCATGATACTTTGCATGACAAAACTATGATATTAACATTCCGTCTTGTCTTTCTTATAAACTTGTTGCCATGTAGGGTGTGTGAACCTCATGTTGTGTAGAGTACGGGTTCTATAAGCTGATGCCGTACAGCTAATTTGAGAACTCTGATATGCATTGAAGGAGTGAGCGACTTGTTCGAGGATTAGGAATAAGCATTTTGTTTTCGGATAGTTAGCAAGAAGTTGGAGACATAGTGATGCCGTAGGATAATGTGATTAGCACAACACAAGGGTAACGTATATCCTTGGTAAGTTTAATCTCAAGATGTAATCAAGGTGGAAACTAAGAGAAGACTGGAGAGCCAATACTGCTAAAAAGTTTTCACATGAAAGTAAAATGAAAGACACAAAGCAATCTACAGCATAAATAACAACCCCAGCAAACCCAAAATGGACACTGTTTTCCTTTATTAATCTCTCCTCGTCCTTCTTTCATCAAAAATAAAAATAAAAAATCTCCTCGTCCTTCTCCTCTCAACCTTCTTCACTGCCACCATTTATTGTTGAAGGATACCATTGGGCTTAGCTAACTCTATCATATCATCCAATGACAACTGCACACACCTTAGCACAAAACCTTCCATGTCTGTGCATTATACTATCCACATTGCTGTTATCACTTTCCTACAATGTCGTCGGGCAGTCGCCGGCCTTTGCCTGCGACACCGACACCACCCCATCCCTCGGCCGTCTAGGGTTCTGTGACAGGTCGCTGGGGGTGGGGGAGAGGGTGATGGATTTGGTGGGGAGGCTTAGCCTCCAGGAAAAGATTGGTTTCCTGGTGAGTGGTGCTGATGCGGTTCCCAGGCTCGGGATACCGAGGTACGAGTGGTGGTCGGAGGCGCTGCACGGGGTGTCGTATGTCGGTCCCGGGAGTCGGTTCTCTAGTGTTGTTCCTGGTGCCACCAGCTTCCCTCAGGTCATCACCACTGCTGCTTCTTTCAACACGTCTCTGTTCGAAGCCATTGGAAAGGTAATCTATCTTCTTGTTAGCGATAGGCTCTTTGTCTTGCTAGTCATTCGGTGTGAATCGGTATGGTGAATCTGGTTTTCTTCTGTGACAAATCTGTTTTCAGGACTTGCAAGTTTACATGTATTCCACAGGTTGGAATCATGATAGAATGCAATCTGATTTTCTTTCTAAAGATATGGTCTGCTTTTGTGCATTGCTCAAAATAGAAATGTTACATTTGGTTTTCTTGTTAGATCGTTGGTTGATTGAGAACTCGCTCATTCTTAGGTTGCTAATTGCATAATTTGATATTCATGTTTTTTCTTGGTAAGGGTTTGTGCTATGACATCCCGCGTACCATAATTAGCCGATTCTAAATAATGAAGTGTTATGCGAACATAGTAAAATATTACCCCCACCGTCTCATAAAAAATACAACGTTATATTATCACTGTATTATTCAACATGTATTTTGAAGAGCTTCGTTCATCATCTTAATGATTAAAGTATATAACTTAAATTATCATTATTATTTCACAATAATTTTTTATAAAATGATGTTTGATTATCCCACGAACGATTCGCAATTTAAATAATTTTATCGCTAATCTAAACCAAAATTACGTTTTTTATGGAACATTGCGTTTTTTATAGAACAGTAGTTGTAAACAGTTACCCTTTACAGCCTTTGTAGTTGTCACTATTCGTTTTATAAAATGGAGGAATGAATGAGAATAGCTTAGCTATCCTGCCATTTTTGCCACTGTGCAATCACATTAATGAGCAAGCAAAATAGGAATAGGATGTTAAGGGCAATACTGTTTTTTCGAGTAGTTTCAACTTTAAATGAAACAATAGCGGTACTCTTATCCTCTCTCTCTTTCTCTCTCTATTACTTTTTTTCTATGCTAAACAGAGATTTCTCTTTCACATACTTTATCTCATTAACAACGACCGACAGGAACGTAAACATCCCCGAGTGTCCACATTTTTTAGAACAGATATATATTCGCCAGATGGTGTTAAGTTGTTTGTGCATATGATAAACCGAGTCAAATCAGTTCACAGGTGTTTTAGATCAGATATATATTCGCCTGATGTGTTAATAACCCTTGTATGAGTTGGGTGTTGATAAATCATAGGTTCAAGAAGCTGCTCTTATAGTATGCGAGAATTGATGATACGTTCAAAAAATCATACTGCTAGTGATGATTCATAAAAATGCTTGACCTATGCAGGTGGTATCGACAGAGGCGAGAGCGATGTATAACGTCGGATTAGCAGGGTTGACGTTCTGGTCACCGAATGTCAACATATTCCGTGACCCGAGATGGGGAAGAGGCCAGGAGACTCCTGGAGAAGATCCCCTTCTTGCCAGCAGATATGCAACAGGTTATGTAAGAGGCTTGCAAGAGAGCGAAGGTGGTAAAGCTGATGCGCTCAAGGTCGCCGCTTGTTGCAAGCATTACACGGCCTATGATCTCGATAGCTG
>JAOVYX010019971.1:0-17664 GCA_035668315.1 Drosera spatulata
TTGGTGAAACGGTCAACTACCACTATAATCGACCCACACCCCTCGGATTTCGGCAAGGCACTTATGAAGTCCATGGAGACACTCTCCTATGGTCTTGATGGAATGGGAAGTGATTTCAAAAGTCCTCCCGACGAACGTTGCTCCACCTTGTCTTTGGCACACAAGATATGTTCGCACGTAAGTTTCCACGTCCGCTTCCATATTCGGTCAATAGTAACATTCAGTTACCAAGGCCATAGTGCGATGCACCCCGGGATGTCCCGCCCATTGAGAGTCATGACACTCTCGAACAATCTCCTTTATCAAGTTCCCACATTTGGGAAGATAGACCCACTTGCCCTTTGTATAAAGAACGTCGTCTTCGAGCCAAAACCGACGGGTCTTCCCTTCCTTGGCGAGTTGTACCATACTCCTTGCCATTGGATCTTGCTTGAGCCCCTCCTTGATCCGTTCTAAGAGAGTGCTTTGGGGTCTTGATAGAGTCGCAAGTGTCGCCTTACGACTTAATGCATCCGTCACTAAATTTGCCTTTCCCGGCTTATAGGCAAACTCAAAGTCGAACTCCGCTAAGAAGACTTGCCATCGTGCTTGTTTCGGAGTCACCTTCTTTTGGGTTTGGAAATAGCTCTTGGCAACATTGTCCGCCATGACCACGAACTTTGCTCGCAATAGGTAATGCCGCCACGTTTGAAGACAATGTACCACCCCGGTCATTTTCTTCTCGTGGACGATGTAGCGCCTCTCCGTCTCATTGAGTTTTCGGCTCTCATATGCTATCGAATGTCCCTCTTGTATAAGAACTCCTCCAATAGCAAAGTTTGAGGCATCGATGTGCACTTCGAAGGGCTCGGTATGATCGGCTAGGCTAAGAATGGGTTATTCCATCATGGCCTTCTTGACTTTCTCGAAGGCCTTCGAACATGCCTCCGACCAAACCCAAGTTTTATTCTTCAAAAGATCCGTCAAGGGGGCAACCATTGCCGAGTACCCCTTTACGAATCGCCGATAATAGTTGGCTAATCCAAGGAAGGAACGAAGTTCCGAAACTTTGGTGGGTGGTTCCCACTCTTGGATAGCCCGCACCTTATTCTCATCAATGAGCAACTTCCCATCCTTGATCTTGTGCCCAAGGAAATAAACTTCTTGACGGGCGAAAGAGCACTTCTCCTTTTTGACATAGAGTTCATTGCCCTCAAGAACCTTGAAGACCATCCTTAAGTGTTGGGCATGTTCTTCCAACGTAGTGCTATATATTACAATGTCGTCCAAATATACCACCACGAACTTGTCGAGATAGGGATGGAAGATGTTCATCAACGTGCAAAACGTAGCCGATGCGTTTGTAAGGCCAAAAGGCATGACAAGGAATTCGTATGAACCGCACCTCGTTACGCGCGTCGTCTTGGCCTCGTCTCCTTCGGCGATCCTTACTTGATAGTATCCGGACCGAAGGTCCAACTTGGTGAAGTATCTTGCTTGTCCAAGTTGATCGAACAAATCCGCAATCAATGGAATGGGATACTTGTTCTTGAGGGTCACCTTGTTCAATGCCCGGTAGTCGATGCACAACCAAAGAGAACCGTCCTTCTTCCTTTGAAATAACACGGGAGCTCCATAGGGCGTTTTGGAGGGTTGGATGAAGCCGGCATCCAACAACTCCTTCAATTGTTTTCGGAGTTCCTCCAATTCCGTGGGTGCCATCCGATATGGAGCCTTTGCGGGCGGCCGGGTCCCTGGCTCCAACTCGATCTTGTGATCCACCTCTCCCCTTGGTGGAAGTTTCTTCGGGAGTTCCTTCGGCATGACATGGGAGAACTCCTCGAGTACTTGTGTGATTTTCCGTGGCACTTCTTCTAATTGAGGGGCCTCGTCGACCTTCAATGTGGTCAGGAAGGTCGGTTCCCCTTGTTTGAGTCCCTTCGATAATTGCATGGCCTAGAGTGCCTTCCCCTTGGTCTTCTCTTGTCGCTCCACTGGGACCATGCAAGCTCCATCGTCCTTTATTATGCACATGGCATTAGCAAAGGGAATCGGGAACGTCTTTATCTTGTCCAAGAAATCGAGTCCAAGGACAAGTAGATAATCATCCATAGGAATAATCGAAAGATCAATCATTCCTTTTCATTCTTCAATGCGTAGCCGCACGTCATGGGCTACGCCATAGATTAGCTTGGCCTCCGAGTTTACTGTCGAGTAAGCACTTCTCTTCAACCACTTGGACACCAAGTCTCTTTGCCTCTTCCAACGAGAGAAAGTTATGTGTCGTCCCGGTATCAACCAAGGCTCGGGTTGTGTACGGCCCGATCCGTGCTTCGATGTACATCAACCCTTTTGATGACGGTTCCTCTTTCAACGCTTTCACCGCATTGAGGATCCGGAGCGATCCCATCTTAATCGGCTCCTGGACGGGTTCCTCTTCTACCAGTGCCGTCATCGCCGTGAGTGTCTTTTTCTTTGGACACACTCACGAACATAGTGAGGGTCATCATATAAGTAGCACTTCACCTCCCCTTTGGACTTCCCCGCGTCCTTGGAGTTGGTCTTGCTCCACCCTCGGTTGTCGATTTTGCTTGATCCACCTTTGGAGGAGTTGGATGGTTGCTTGCCTCTGTCCTCCTTGTCTCCTCTACCTTTCTCAATGTTGCCCTTTGAACTCTTGCTCCGTGAGGCATTCTTAAACTCAACAAGAGACTCCGTCGCTGTTATGGCATTGGTAAGGTTTTGTACTCCGCGTCTCTGTAACTCCTGTTGAGCCCAAGGTTGGAGATCATCAAGGAAATAAACGAGCTTGTCGTCCTTCGACATGTCCGAGATTTGGAAGAGTAGTTTCGTGAAGCTCTTCACATAGTCTCGAATCGTGCCGGTTTGCCTCAGTTTGTGAAGTTGCTTCTTCGCTTCATGTTGGGCGTTCTCCGGATAGAAGTGCAACTTGAGATCCTTCTTGAAATCTTCCCACGTATCAAGGGTGAACGTCTCCGCTTGAATGTCATTATAACGACGACGTCATCACATTGACGCGGTGTCCGAAAGAAAGAGGGCTGCAGTCTTGATCTTCCTCTCTTCATCTTCGAACCCCAGCTGCTCAAAGTATTGCTCCATGTTGAAGAGGAAAGTATCAAGTTCCTTGGCATCCCTTTTTCCGGAGAAAGGTTTCGCTTTGGGTGGATCAAACCGAGTGCCTCACCCCATGTTAGGAGCGTTGTTCGCTATGGCGACCTTGCATAGCGTGGCATCCTCACGAATCACTTTGATCTCATCTTGAAGAGAGACCACAGCAGCACGAAGGCCATCCATTTGTTCTTGGAATTCTTTACGAAGGTTGTCCAAACAAGCATTGAGGATGCCTTGCAACTCACCTTTTAGGTCTTCCTCCCGCGCCTCCATGGTCTCGTTGCTAGGGATATCATCCTCAAGCCGCTTCAACACCTTTGCCACGATCTCTTTCATCCGTGAGAGTCGTGACTCCACGGTCGCTCGGGCATCCTTCGATTTGCCTCTTTTTGCTTGCGCAGGTGACATTCATGGTGGCCATCTTCTCTCCATGCTTGGTTACAATGCTTGAATCCATCTCTCGTACGAACCAACGCTCTGATACCAACTGTCACGGGGTTAGAATTTTACAACCCGTGCGGCACTCAAGTTACACACTCCTTCACTCGAGTTCAGCCTAACTCGCCACTCCAAGGTGATTCTTGAGAACGCAAGAGAGTTTTGAACTTGGAAACAAGCTTTGTATTAAGAACACTTGGAAGTTTACAATGTATGTTTTGTGTTTGCAAGAATGAGATGAGATGAGATGCCTTGGCCAAAGGCCTCACCCATATATATACTACTCAATGGAAAGTTCTAGACTTGGTATTTAGACTCTTCCTCCCAAGATATTTACATGGAATTTTCTAGAGAACTCTCCCTAACTCTAGGTAATTGTAGAGAATTCCGGAGAATCCTAGAGAACTCTAAAAAGGTATGAAGAAGTTATGAAATTTGTGGAGAATTCCAGAGAATTTTTCAAGACCAACCTCTCCACTTAGCTTGTCCGTGACATCATGCTGGTACATGTACGTTACTGATGGTTGCACGCTGCTTTCTCAGGTGGGAATGCGGATACCAGCACTCAGAGAAGCTTCAACAACACGAAGAACATCATATTGGGTGTGAGCAGTGTCCTTGGATTTTGTTTTCTTCTAGGATTTGTTGTCTGCTTTCTGTGGAGGAAGAAGCTGCTAACAAGTGCGAATAAGGGAATGTTTGGAACAACTACGAATAGGGGAAGGCTACCGCTAAGAGGTACTGATGGTTTCCCCTCGGATTTCCGAAACATAATCTTCTGGTTTAATGTTTGAATTTTTTTTCCGCAGTCACAAGACTGGGAGCAACTGAAAGAAGTCAAGATTTTCTACTTAGCATGACCGGCTTGTCCAGCAGGAGAGATTACTCAAGTGAAAGACAGACGGATGACTTGGAGCTACCATTGTTTGATCTTAAAACAATTGTCATGGCTACCGACAATTTCTCTGATGAAAAGAAGCTAGGAGCAGGTGGTTTTGGATGTGTTTACAAGGTGCCCTAACTTCTCATATAAATGAAATATGTATCCTTTCATAGTTGTTCACTGAAAACCATTATCACTTTCTGTTATAATGGCCAGGGAGTGCTAGCTGACGGGCAAGAAGTTGCTGTGAAAAGGTTATCAAAGGACTCTGGACAGGGATCTGAACAATTCAGGAACGAAGTTCAGCTAATCGCAAAACTTCAGCACCGAAACCTTGTGCGGTTGCTTGGCTGTTGCATCGACATGGAGGAGAAGATGCTACTTTATGAGTTCTTGCCGAATAGAAGCCTTGACTCCATTATATTCAGTGAGTATTATCTGTTGCAAAATAATAATCGCTGACATACTAAGCTAATGCTCCTTTTTCTTCCCTCAAGTTCACTTGTTACCGACATAGTCTTTTGATGAGTTGTCTTTTGATGCCTTGCAGGTAAAGAAAAACGCATACTTCTAGATTGGCGTAGGCGATTTAACATCATATGTGGTATTGCTCGAGGGATTCTGTATCTACATAGAGATTCTCTATTTAGAATAATCCATCGGGATCTGAAAGCCAGCAATGTTCTGCTTGATGCTGAATGGAACCCTAAGATATCGGACTTCGGCATGGCAAGGCTCTTTGGAGGGGAAGAATCGGAGTCGAGCAACACTAGAAGAGTAGTTGGAACATAGTGAGTACCTAAAAAATATCGGCACATGCATCACCATTTCTTTGTTTTGGTGCTGACAAACAAAACTTTTAGTTTTCCACATTTGTGGTGAATGGTTAATTTCCATTCCGAGTGAACTCAACGGCCTTCTATGTTGAACCTGTATGTTGACTACTTACTCGTCTGAAACTTGATTTCGTGATAGCAAGCAAAAACTCATGTTTTATCAGTGATGCATTACTGCCCTTGCAGTGGATATATGTCTCCTGAGTATGCAATGGATGGGATGTTCTCTGTGAAGTCTGACGTATTCAGCTTTGGCGTGCTAGTGCTGGAGATAGTTACTGGGAGAAAGAACAGAGGATTCCACAATGAGGACAATGAAGCCAATCTTCTCGGACATGTAAGTAGAGCTACATACATTATATTTCCAGCGTTAAGTTTATATAACTACTAGCAATTGCACAGGGTCTCGTTACACAAATTTGTACCCCTTGAAAAATCATCCTGCTCTATATTTATTGTTTTTCGCTCTGGTCTTTACACCATCTCTTGAGTCTTGTACAACTTTTTTCCCTTCCATGTAAGAACTGACTGTTCACTGGGACATACTGATCACCATTAGGTTGCTTGCTACCTTACAGGCGTGGAAGCTATGGAGAGAAGGGAGAGGGTCAGAGCTACTCGATCCGACAGTGAGATCTTCATCTTCAGACGAAGAAGTGATCAGGTGCGTTCAAGTCGCTCTGCTATGTGTGCAAGAACGTGCAGACGATAGACCCACTATGGCAACAGTGCAACTGATGTTAAACAGTGATTCTATATTGTTGCCTCGACCGAAGCTTCCTGGTTTTTGCTTTGGATGGAAGACTCTGGAAACTGATTCATCTTCGAGCAAGCAAGATGAATCGTTCAGCGTTAATGAAGTCACCATCACGGCACTGGATGCTCGATAGCAGGATAGTTTTGTTCAATCCACTTTTTTAGATTTTCTTCTGAAAATGTGCAAGCTATTCTTCATAGGGAGAGGAGGGTGTAAAATTGTTGAGTTTGGGTCATTCATCAACCTTGAGAAATGACCCCTCTTAGTGTAAATTACATAATTATTGTGCAATATTATGTGACTTTCAAATAAACAACATGCCCCAAGAGCATGAAGCGTATAAATTCTATGTGAAGGGTTCGATGTATGGGTAGGTTTTAAGTTGATGAATCGGCAAACATATAATGAAGGGTTCACTGTATGGATTTAGATTCTTAATATCGATCGCTTTGGGTCAAAGTTAGTATTGAACTTATGTCACTCGGGACATGACATAAGATACCAAAAATCAGGTAAGTTATCCATAAGGAGTACCTACGTAGTTAAGTTCGGTGAGAATGAGCAGTTTATGATGACGACCGACATTTTAGTTGCGTAGAAGTCTATGCATGTAACGAATAAAAAATCTAGGGATCTACCCTCTTGTCGACGACAGAAATTCGTTTTGTTTCTAATGTCTATAAATGGATATTTTTCTGTCAATGTAAACTTAGGTGCATTCAGAAACTCAAGTACAATAGAAGTCATACAAGTTTCAAAGCGTGTAAAATAGCAAATGGCCAACTCTACTGCTAGCTTGATACCAATTAAAACACTAAACACTTTCTCAATTGAAAATTTGCCTCTGAATTTCCCTATATAAATCCTCATAATCTTCACCATAATCCATCAAATCTTGCAACAACATAGTAACAAGTAATACACAAAGCTTCAATGGCTTCCACAAACATGATCTTAGCCGTCTTGTTCGTCCTAGGGCTCTTTGCCTCTAAAGTGTCCGCATCTCGTCTTTTGAGCTCCGAGCCATCCATGAAGGAAAGACATGAGCAATGGATGAGCGAATACGGTCGTGTGTACAAGAGTGATGTTGAGAAGGAGATGCGCTTCCAGATCTTCAAGGACAATGTGGAGCGCATCGAGGCTATGAATAAGCTCAACAGAGGATTCACCCTTGGACTCAATGCCTTCACCGATATGACCAACAAGGAGTTCCGAGCTACTCATAATGGTTACAAGAAGCACATGAAGCCAGCTTCCAGCATGAAGTCGACATCATTCAAATACGAAAACCTCACAGACGCTCCCGCTTCAATCGATTGGAGGACTCTTGGAGCTGTTACCCCGATCAAGAACCAAGGACAATGTGGTGAATGTTCTTTCCTTGATTGAATTTATTCATGCAATGTGTTTTGGAAGTTTCTTTCATTTACACTTGCATGCGTCTCTATGTTCCTAATAATGTCCATCATCTCTAATGATTAAAAAATATTTGCAGGTTGTTGTTGGGCTTTTTCAGCAGTGGCGTCAACCGAGGGCATCACCCAAATCAAAACCGGCACTTTGACCTCCCTTTCTGAGCAAGAGATTGTCGACTGTGACACCAATGGCAACGACCAGGGTTGCAACGGAGGCACCGCCGATGGTGCTTTTTCGTTCATCATGAGCAATGGAGGAATCACCACCGAAAGTAACTACCCATTTGTCGGATCTCAGGGAACTTGCAACACCAATGCTGGCCCCGTCGCTGCAACACTCTCAAGCTACCAAGACGTTCCTTCCAACAGCGAGTCCGCTTTGCTCAACGCTGTCGCCAACCAGCCTGTGTCTGTAGCGATTGATGCTTCTGGAAATGACTTCCAGCAATATTCTGGAGGAGTGTTCAGTGGATCTTGTGGCACCAACCTTGACCATGCCGTCACAGTTGTGGGATATGGCACCATAAGTGACGGAACCGACTACTGGATTGTCAAGAACTCCTGGGGAACCTCTTGGGGCGAGCAAGGATACATTAGGATGCAGAGAGGCCTTAACAGTCCGCAAGGCCTTTGTGGGATTAACATGGATGCTTCCTATCCAATTGTTTGAATTCGACCATAGTTGAAACTCCGATGTTGGAGATCTTCTTATTTGGTAGTCTTGCTCAGCTTCATAAGAAGGTTGTTCCAACGAGCTCATGCTTCTAATAAGACCACAATAAAGTGATACCTTTGTCCACTAAACTTGTGTTTGCTCCTCGGGGCTATATTATTGTTGATAAATGAAATTCTCAAGTTTCAGCAGAAACGGGTCCAGGAAAAAAAATTCAAACAACTTATACAGCTGAAATATTAGTATGGATTCCATTGAAAGTGTCTATCAAATTGTGCTAGATTTCATTAGTCAAACGAGTAATATTTGTACTCAAACGATTCGTAAAAAAACAATTAACATGATTTCATCTCTCAATGATTTCAGCAATTTCCCTTATAACATAGGTAACTACGAACTCATAATCATGCACCACCACGAGAAAGAAAAAACCGTAGAATAAAAGAGTACTGGTTGATTGGTGTCACAACATGATGCTTTTTCACACTTGAAAATCTTAGAAACAAATACGAAATCAAACAAAATAAATATTTCCTCGTGATTAAATAAGAGGATTAAATCTTTTAGAATAAACAATGTTGGCTCAGAAAACCAGAAATGCTGATCAATTGTACAGTCCCTTTACTTAATCTTTTGTATAGGAGGAGATACGGAAACAAGGATTTCTATGTTCCCTTTGTTCCTGACTTTGAACTTGCCTCACCATCCAGATTACACAAAATACTCGGGTCTGTTTCGTAATAATTTTGTTTTCTATTTTCTAGTTTTATTTGACTTACTGATGAAACCCAATTAATAGTAATTAATTGATTTTCGACTTTCAGGGTTCTTCAAATGATAAAACAAAGGTAGAAAACAAATAACAAAAAAAATGATAACACTACAAATTAAGTGTCAATCTACTGGAGAGCTATCAAGAACATGAATGCTCGACGACAAGTGAAGCGCATATTAGCCTAACCAATTAGCAGCCATATTTCCTACTCGACAAACATGACGATCACGAAGTTGCCAATCCAAGCTATTTTATTGAAAACCTCAAACTTGAAGTCTAGGGTCGGTTTGGTTACGATTTTGTTTTCTATTCTTTTATTTATTTATTTTTTGTTCTCTGATGAAATAAAAGCATTTGATTATGAACTACTGTATGTATTTTAAACAGATAAAACAGAAGCAGAAATATGAAAAACTAGGAAATATAGTTTTGTGTTTCGATTTCCTGATTCATTTAGGTACATTATTTAAGATTCCCCTTATAGAAAATCAACTCGTTTTATAAAGTTTTTTTTATAGCTTTTGTTTATTGGTTCGTGGCTCTTTTTCTGTTTTTGTTACTATTGTTGGGTAGCATTACCATTTTTTCGGTTTTTGGTTTTCTTCTCTGTTTCATCCATTCGAAAAGATAAAAATCAGTACCAAACGTTCCTGTTTCATTAGTCATTGAAACGACAATATTATAAAAAAAAAAAAAAACAAAATCAGAACGTAACAGGCCCTTAGTTATTTTGATTTCGTTTCGCCAACTTCTACTTCGTTACGTCGTTTGGGCTATAGAAGAACCTAACACTGATGCACGATGTTTCTGATACGTAAATATCTCTCAATAAAGTATGGAAACCCCCAGTACTTCTCGTCGACTGAGGGAAAACTCTTTCCAGAACACTTTCAAAAACTAGGAAGATTAAGAGTCGGGCAAAGACTGGTCCATTGCTGGAGTATTTTCGACTCTACATTGTCCATGTCGTAAACTTGGTCAAGATTTTCATCAAATGTTAACTAGTGCCTTGGGAAACGCAAGTACAACACAGTTATATGAGTTCAAAGCTGCCATAAAATAGCTCAGGCAAGGCTATTTCTCTTAAGCTTCCCAATCAAAATACATACACTTTCTCATTTAAAATTTTGCCACTTAATTGGACTATATAAACCCTCATTGCAATCCTCATTTCCCATCAAACATTGCAGTAACAAATACACTCAGATTCAATGGCTTCTACAAATATGATCTTGGCAGTCTTGTTCATCTTTGGACTCTTTGCCTCCAATGTCTCTGCATCTCGTCTTTTGAGCTCGGGGCCATCCATGAAGGAAAGACATGAGCAGTGGATGACCAATTATGGTCGTGTGTATAAGGGTGATGCGGAGAAGGAAATGTGCTTTCAGGTCTTCAAGGATAATGTGGAACGTACAAGATGAACAGAGGATTCACGCTTGGCCTCAATGCCTTCACTGATATGACCAACGAGGAGTTCTGAGCAACTCATAATGGTTACAAGAAGCACATGAAGCCTGGTTCCAGCATGAAGTCGACATCATTCAAATACGAAAACCTCACAGACACTCCTGCTTCAATTGATTGGAGGACTCTTGGAGCAGTTACCCCTATCAAGAACCAAGGACAGTGTGGTGAGTGTTCTTTCCATAATTGAATTTATTTCCTGCGATGTGTTCCCAGATTTTCTTCATTCATACTTGTATGTCAACTATGTTCCTAACATTTTCCGTCATCTCCTAACGTGAAAAATATATGTAGGTTGTTGTTGGGCTGTTTCAGCGGTGGCATCAACCGAGGGCATTACCCAAATCAAAACCGGCACTTTGACCTCCCTTTCTGAGCAAGAGATTGTCGATTGCGACACCAATGGCAACGACCAGGGTTGCAACGGAGGCACCGCTGATGGTGCTTTTTTGTTCATCATGAGCAATGGAGGCATCACCACCGAAAGTAACTACCCATTTGTTGGATCTCAGGGAACGTGCAACACAAATGCTGGCCCCGTCGCTGCAAACTCTCTAGCTACCAAGACGTTCCTTCCAACAGCGAGTCCGCTTTGCTCAACGCTGTCGCCAACCAGGCAGTATCTGTGGCGATTGATGCCTCGGGAAATGACTTCCAGCAATATTCTGGAGGTGTTTTCAGCGGATCTTGTGGCACCAACCTTGACCATGCTGTGACTGTTGTTGGATATGGTACTACAAGCGACGGTACCGATTATTGGATTGTCAAGAACTCATAGGGAACTTCCTGGGGGGAGCAAGGATACATTAGGATGCAGAGAGGCCTTAACAGTCCGCAAGGCCTTTGCGGGATTAACATGGATGCTTCCTATCCAATTGTTTGAATTTGACATTAGTCGAAACTCCACTGTTGGAGATTTCTAATTTTGTAGTTTTGCATTTCACAGCCAGCTTCATAAGAAGGTTTTTCCACCGAGCTCATGCTTCGAATAAGACCACAATAAAGTGATATCTTTGTCTACTAAACTTGTATTGGTGATAAACGAAGTTCCAAGTTTCAACAGAAAGTCAGTAACAGGTCCAGAAAAAATTCAAACAACTTAAACAGCAGAAATAGTATGGATTCCAATGAAAGTGTCAGTCAAATTGAGCATTGGAGATTTCATTAGTTCATACAAGCAAAACCTGAACTCAACTGATTCGTAAATAAAACGAAAATCAGAATTTTATCTCTCAATGGTTTCAGCAATTTCCTTTACAAAATTGGTAAAACTCAAATCAAGCGCCCCCACCGAGAAAGAAAAACAGTCGAACAAATTAAGAGTACTGGTTAAGTGGTCGAAAGATTTGAAAACAATGGATCAAGACAATGAACAATAAAAATACACGATTTAATATGGGAAAATCCAAGCATCGGGAGAAAACCCCGATAAGAACACCACCACCAACGATGATACTAAAGCACTATGTGAAGAAGATATTAGAGAGCATATAAGATAGTAATAGATCACAACTCAACTCTTATAAATTCATATGGACGAATAATAACATGGGTTATATTTATATACTCATAAAAATATAATTTAAATAAATCTAATCTCGTAGGCATGTCCCGTGGCACAGTCCGTACCACCTACGCACAGTCTGGCATGGGCTGTGTTCAGAAACATCAGCTTGTAAGGATACATTAGGATGCAGAGAGGCCTCAACAGACAACAAGGCCTTTGCGGGATTAACACGAAGGCTTCATATCCAATTGTTTAATCCTTACAACAATCGCTCATAGTCCATCCACGGAAAACTGTTTTAGTAATTTTTATTTTCTATTATATGCTTTTAAGCAACATGAACAAGAGCAAAATATAAAGTATTTATGGTTAAGGTTTTGAGCGACCTATAACGATCCTTTTGGGGATATAATTATGCTGAATGATATTTTATATTTTATATTGTGCACAGCTCGTACCCTTTAACACGCACAGCCATGCGGCATGTGCTCAATAACCTCCGGTTGTCCTTAGGCATCGCCCGCGCTCCTCAGGCATGGCGTCGCGTCAAGCTGCAATTCTTCTATCTCCATGTAAATGCACATCATGTATTACATCATATTAGATAAACCATTTTGATTTGCATTCCCGCCAGGGGACGCTGTCTCGGGCACTCCTGTTCGCTCCTGTACTTGATGAACATAGCTCAAATTTGATGATGACGTGAAATAGTCGATAACATCAACAGTAGTGTCACCACGTGATGTTGTTTTACGTTTGAAAATCTTCCTGCCTAGAAGTAACTTAGAACTTAAACAAAATTTTTTTTGCTCATGATCAAATTGGAGGATGAAGTTTTTCAGAACAAATGGTTTTGGGCTCAGAATACGAGAAATGCAGGTCAATTGTATCGTCCCTCGACTCTTTAATATCATGCCGATTCAATATGTTTTGGCTTTTCGGAGCCGATTCATATAGAAGTTGCTCTTTCTCTTTGAAGTGATGCAGAGGTCTACCTATTCTCTAAAACTGGATGTTGTCGTGGCTCGTATTAACTAGTCGTCTCCGGGACTCACAACTCCAAAATCTCTCATGACCCACAGCTCTATCACATCATCTGCGTAACTCCGTGCGGAAAGATATTCACCTAAAACCTCCAAAACCGCTTTTCCTCCCTTCCAAGCTCTGGATGAAGACAGCTCCCTACTCCATGTATGGAAGGATCAATGCTAAATAAAACAATTTCATTGGATATCTGTGATTATCAATCTTTTTCGAACATGGAAGCATGCTAGATAGATATTAGAGAAAATATACCAGATTTTGGAGACGCCACACTGGCACTAAGAAAACATATGCAACTTAATCCATTCTATAGGAGGAGATTAAAAAAACAAGGGTGTCTATGTTCCCTTTGTTCCTAAATTCGACTTGCAAGACATTAGAATAACATACAACACTTAGGCTTGTTTGGTAATGATTCTGTTTCTATTTAGGATTTAGGGTTTAAGGTTTCAACTATTCACATAGCAGAAAACCCAGTCTTCCATGAGGGGATAAAACGTATCGCAATTGATCGCCACTTCACAGAAGAAAAAGTGCTTGAAAGGCCTTATTTCTCCTGCCTATGTACCATCCTCTATCAGCTTGCAGATGTATTGCCAAAAACATTACCCAGACATCAACACCAGGAACTGCTTCAAAACATGGGAATGTATCGTTTTTATTCACAGAATACCATCGTTCAGCCTTAATTAAAGCTTTCCAGGTAGAAAATGGCATGCAAATAAGTAGAATTTTTTGTTTTTTGTTTTTTTTCACTGGTTGATATTAAAATACAACTGATGGTTTCTCATTTATGTATTTCAATGTTTTTAAATAGATAAAACGGAAAGGAAAAAAAGAAGGAAAATTTGCTTAACCAATCAGCAGCCATATTTCTTACTCGACAATTACGACGAACACGAATCCAAGCTATTTTATTAAAAACCCCAAACTTGAACTTTATAGCTATTTCATTTTGCAACTTCTACTTCGTTATATCATTTGGGCTATAGAAAAACCTGATAATGATGCACATGTTTCTGCTACGTAAATATCTCTCAATAATGCATGGAAGATCCGAGTACTTCTCGTCTACGAAGGGAAAAAAGCTTTCGTTCGCTAAAGGAAATATGACTAAGGAAAATTAAGAGTTATGCAGTCAGGTTCATAGCTGGAGTATTTTCTACTCCATATTGTCCATGTTATAGACTTGGTGAATGTTTCATCAGATGCTAACTTGTGCCTTGGGAAACGCAAATACTACACAAGTCATACAAGTTCAACGCTGGAGTATAAAATAATCCAGGCAAGGCTATTTCTCTTGAGCTTCCTAATCAAATTACATACAATTTGTCATTTAAAATTTTGCCACGTTAATTGGACTATATATACCCTCGTTGTGATTCTCATTTGCCATAAAATCTTGCAACTCATTGCAATAACAAATACACTAAGATTCAATGGCTTCGACAAACATGATCTTGGCCGTCTTGTTCGTCCTAGGGCTCTTCGCCTCTAATGTATCTTCGTCTAGTCTTTTGAGCTCTCAACCCTCCATGAAGGAAAGACATAAGCAATGGATGAGTGAACATGGCCGCGTGTATAAGAGCGATGTTGAGAAGGAGATGCGCTTTCAGGTCTTCAAGGACAATGTGGAGCACATCGAGCGATGAATAAGCTGAACAGGGGATTCACCCTTGGCCTCAATGCCTTCACCGATATGACCAGCGAGGAGTTCCGAGCAACTCACAATGGTTACAAGAAGCACATGAAGCCTGCTTCCAGCATGGAGTCGACATCATTCAACTACGAAAACATCACAGACGCTCCTGCTTCAATCGATTGGAGGACTCTTGGAGCAGTTACTCCTATCAAGGACCAAGGACAGTGTGGTGAGTGTTCTAGATTATTTAATGCAATGTGTTTCAGGATTTTCTTTCATCCATATTAGTATGTCGCTTTATGTTCCTAAAAATTTGCAGAACAATAATCGTATGTACATTTGAACTTGTCGATTTCTTTCTTTCTAATCTCTATTTGCATTTTTCTGTACATCGAAGCTCTTTATTTCATAGTCCATCCGATTTCTGACCTGTAGAGTTCTAATGTAAAAAAAATATTTGTAGGTTGTTGTTGAGTTTTTTCACCAGTCGCATCAATCAAGGTATTATCCAAATCAAAACTCGCAATTTGACCTCCCTTTTTGAGCAGGAGATAGTCGATTGTGACATCAATGGCGACGACCGGGGTTGCGACGGAGGCACCATGGATGGTGCTTTTTCGTTCATCATGAGCAATGGAGGTATCACCACCGAAGCAACTATCCATTTGTCGAATCTCAGGGAACCTGCAATACCAATGCTGGTCCCGTCGCCGCAAAACTCTCTAGCTACCAAGACGTTCCTTCCAACAGCGAGTCTGCGTTGGTAAATGCAGTCGCCAAACAACCCGTGTCTGTGGCTATTGATGCTTCAGGAAATGACTTTCAGTTTTACTCAGAAGGTGTTTTCAATGGATATTGTGACACCAATCTTGACCATGCTGTGACTATCGTTGGATATGGCACCATGAGCAACGAAACTGATTATTGGATCGTCAAGAACTCCTGGGGAACTTCATGGGGCCAGCAAGGATACATTAGGATGCAGAGAGGCCTCAACAGTCCACAAGGCCTTTGCGGGATTAACACAAAGGCTTCATATCCAATTGTCTAATCCTTACAACAATCGCTCATAGTTCATCCACGGAAAACTGTTTTGATAATTTTTATTTTCTATTATATGCTTTTCAGCAACATGAACAAAAGCAAAATATAAAGTACTTATGGTTAAGGTTTTGAGCGACCTGTAATCGTCCTTTTGGAGATATAATTATGATGAATGATATTTTATACTATAACTTAGTCCCAAATGAAAATATTCCATAATAAATTGTCGTAAATCCTAATCAGAATTTTCTCTCGTAGAATGATCAGAAAACTACTGCCATATATTTTTGAGACAAATTGAGTAAAAGTATCTAATGTAAGTTTTTCTTATGATTTGATATTCATTTCGATCTTACAGTTTAAAGATCCCTCCTTTGCAATTCACAGATTTTTTATTTTTAATTCAAAAATCAAAATGGATATTAGAAAAGAATTATATTAGGTAATTTTAATCAATTCTCCCTAATTTTTTACAAGAAAAAATAGACGTTTTGGTAAAACGGCTATCAAATTTTGCACAACCTGTTTTTAGTATATTGCATCTTTAACGAAACCATAGATTTTCACAACAACCATACAACCTCCTGGACATCTCGCTGTCCCCCCAATCAGAATAAAGTTTCATTATCCTCCTCGTTATTGTTACACCTAAGTCGTGTCGGCTCACAGAGTCTTGTCACGCTCACCCGCGAGGTTATCCATTGTGACTGGACCACAACATATAGATCTAAGTGGCTCAAGAGTGGGCACGTACAGTTAAGTGCACACATTTATAGACATGACTTTATTTCATCAACACTCTTTTTTTGCTTTGCTTAATCCTTCACATTGTTTCTGCTTCAAGTTTTTAATAATCACATAGGCAGAGTGCAAAGAGAGAGCACAATTCATCTTCAATGGCGACCAAAATCTACATCGTGTGAGCCCTCTTTTTCCTCAATCTACTCTATTTTTCAAATCCATTTTAGGCTATGATTACAAAACTGCGAAATAATTCAATTGGGTACTTGAAAAATGTATTTTTTTTATTTTTTTTTGTGAGGACTTGTTGAGATCAAGTTGGGGTTTTGAGTTCTTTGTTTTGTGATGATTTTGATTGTAAATTTTGATTGAGTTTTGAAGTGGGTTTCTATTTTGGGGACTATTTGTTCTCGGGATGTTTGATTATTTTGTGGATTGACGATACTATTTGTTTGGGATTAGATCAGTTTGAAACCCTAATTTGATTTCTTCTATTATTGCAATGTTTTGGTTCGATTTGATTTTTTCTATTCAATATTTGCATCATCATGCGAAACCCACATCGGTCGTTTAGACAGGAATACATATAGGATCATGGGTCTGTATTACTAAGCTTCAACTAGTTTGAGATGTGAAACGCATGTTTCTTCGGTTTCTTTTGGGTGAATGGGTTTTGTATTCTGCACTGCTTAAGTTGGATGCATGGTTGAAGTTGTTTGAAGCTTGTCAAAAGAGTGGCATGACATTAGTCGAGAAAGATTTTCTTCAATGAATATTCACAAAACTGTAGTGATGAAGTGGTTGAGATCCAAGGGTGAGTGTTCTTCAATGAGTTTTGAGCTTGGATTGGTTTGACGCTGTGCTCACTCATGTTAGAAATTGTTATCTTCCTCCACCATTTTGAGTTGTTCTGGTGCTTACCTAGAGGTATCGATCGGGGTAGGGGTAGCTTATTGTGGTATGGGCTTGAGCCTTGTGGTTTGGTGTTCCGTCATCTAGTAACAGTTTTATGTGCACAATTAACTCACTTGTGTTTACTCAAACTTGAGAGTGTGGAATTAGTATTTGATGAGTGCCTACGTATCAGCATTCAGCAAACAGCTACTGTAGAATTCTGTCAGATTTTCGTGCTGATATCTAATTTGCAAGCTCTATTCCTATATCAGAATATCTCGTATCAACAGGACCGACCTTGAGGTGATACGATGAGCCTAGTATTGACGGAAAAAAGTTAAACATTTATCTGGTGTTTGCACTTAAGTGATCTTCCTTTGGGGTTATACTTTTTACTGATCCTGGGAGGCATTTTGCATCTTGCTATCATTAGTATGTTT
>JAOVYX010019972.1:0-17664 GCA_035668315.1 Drosera spatulata
AGTAAAAAAATAATGTATTGTTAAAAACTCTTAATAACATATATGTGTCACACGATATACGATGTTGCAAATGTAATATAACTTGAAACATATAATATGTCGTATACGATATTGGTGTTAAATATATCATGTATTATGTAAAATAGAACATCTTATCATAACTTAACATTTCAACAATTTCTAAATCCAAAAATATGTACAAACCTTTACATTTTAGATGATAAATGTTCATCGAAAACAAATTTAGCGACGGATTCCGTCTCTAAATAGTTTCAAAAAATTTTATGAGAATATATTTAGAGATGGAATCCGTCGCTAAAATAATGGTTCAAAATTGCATACACTTTTAGCGACGGATATCCGTCGCCAATATATTTTGTTCCAAGTTTTTTAAAACTATTTAGCGACGGAATCCGTTGCTAAAATAATGGTTCATAATTGCATACGCTTTTAGCGCGGATATCCGTCGCCAATATATTTTGTTCCAAGTTTTTTAAAACTATTTAGCGACGGAATCCGTCGCTAAAATAATGGTTCAAAATTGAACACGCTTTTAGCGACGGATATCGGTCGCTAAAGTAAAAAATATAACGACGGCATTGACTTTCCGTCGTAAATATTATCCATATTTTTCTTTTGTTTTTTAGTGACGGATCCGTCGTTAAGATATATGATTTTACGACGGATTTTATCCGTAGCTAAATTTTTCCGTAGTTAAAACGCTATTTTTTTGTAGTGACTTCACCAATGATGCATGGGAAGATTGGGCTTTGTTCGAGAAAGGGGGCAGGAACATGGGTATTTATAACTTAAATGATTAAGTGTTTGTACCTTACTATACAGGTGAATTGACGTTATCTGGGATTACTCCACCACTATGGGTTGAGTGTAAAGCTTAAAGTTTGCTAAGCTTCCTTCATCACATGTGTACTGAAATGTTATATTAGTATAAAAATAACAAAAACTATGAGTCTATTATCAATAGTCATCAATTGTTGTCGCAAGACAATTTATAATTGTAGCATGCAGTTTGTGAACCGTTGGATCGATGTAAGAATAATGATGCACAATCTAAATT
Organism: Drosera spatulata; assembly: GCA_035668315.1. Classification (NCBI taxonomy): domain Eukaryota; kingdom Viridiplantae; phylum Streptophyta; class Magnoliopsida; order Caryophyllales; family Droseraceae; genus Drosera; species Drosera spatulata. Next base: position 1,079 of record JAOVYX010019972.1, read on the forward strand.
AAGAATCGAACAGCATTGCAATACTGATTCGTGCATTGCACGAGATAGAAAATCATAATATAAATAAATTGATTTTAAGATAAATTATCGACGTATGTATATAAGTTCTATAACAATTTTGAATTTATTGATCGTTTTAGATCTAACTTAATTTAAGCAATACATTATTATACAAATATATTGATATATTTTAACATTATAGATATACTGATCTAGGACTTAAATTTATATATTGTACTATTTATATTCATAACCAAAATACTAATTTTTATTTTGAACCACTTAATATTTCTTTGCTAATTTATTTTTGAAATTATTTTATTTATAACATTAGAAAGATTCTGTTTGTTTTTTTTTTTTTTTTTCTATGTGAGATTATAAGCATAGATTTTTTTTTTCCACAAGTTTGTGTTGTAATAGGTGATTTATGGGCTGAGAATTTTGTGTAATTGTATATAACATAGGATTATAGATTAAAAATTGCTATAACACACATATATTATTAAAGGAATTCTGATCTAACAGTTTTGTATAACTGTATATAAAATAGATCGTAGATAAGATTTAAAAATAAATATACGCCATATAAATTTTTTTTATTTGTTGATAGTCTCACACAACGAGTAAAACCTGATTTGAATATAGGAAAAATTCCCATAAAATACTAAAAAAAAAAATATTTTTTATCAAGTACAAACTGAGGAAATAATTCCCATCAGATACAGATTTTCGTTATCCCAAATCAAAACAACCGAACCCCACCACCAACAAACAACAAATTCAAAATCTCCAAACCGACGATTGAAACCGTTGCGAATATCTCAACAATCATCTGCGAAATCACTAACCAAATTCAATTTCGCAACCCAATCCAAATTCAAATCAAGTATCAAACTCGGTTTATCAAAAGGAATTGAAGAGGCGCACTAACGTTAAAACGAAACAAGTGAAATTTCTAAATCTAGGGTTTATTTTTCAAATTTGATTAAAAAGACCGAATTCAATTGATATATGCATGAACAAATGCATCAATTCCATCGATATTATTCAAAATTTGGTATAATCGAATTATTAACATTTGGAAAACAATGCGTCTTTGGAACAAAAACAGTGCGCCTTGAACAAACCAAAATTCCGGAATGTGCTCGAAACCTAAATTTCATTTTTGATATCTTACTAATTGGTAATATATTGCAAAATATTATAACCATCAATGTTTCATTAAGACGCACTGTTCTGAATTATTTGAAAAACAATGCGCCTTTGATACGGAAACAGTGCGCATTTGCAAAGAATTGTAATGATCAATGTTACATTAAGACGCACTGTTTGTCATACAAAGGTGCACTGTTTGAAAAAATAACAATGACGTACGGTCGCAAAGACAAAGGCGAACTGTTTCATTAGGGCGCACTGTCTGTCATACAAAGACGCACTGTTTTTAAAAAAACAATGGTGCACGGTGTCAAAACACGAAGTCGCACTGTTTGTTTATTTAAGAATGCTGCACTGTTTGATTGTTAATATATTTGTTTTCATTATTTATATAATGAAACAGGAAAAATGATACAATATAGAAGCAACCTGGCAGCAATCATCAAGATTTTGAAAAAAGAACCACAATTTCGATGCACAGAAAAGCACAAAGTACACCTGAGGAGAACGTCATTTTGGACATTGTTTGATGCTATTCTCAAACGGAATATTACTGCATCCGATTGTAGGAAAAGTGATAAATTCATTCGAGAGGTTATATCGAACTACAACCAAGGAGACAATTCATTCAGTTTTGGAGACTATGAATTGAACATAGCGTCGTTAGATATCAAACTCATATTTGGAATTGTTGACGGGACGACTCAAATAACTAATGACGACTTGGGAACAATCAATTCAAACGAGTTCCTCGACAGAAGATTTCCTGAAGAATGAAAACAGGCAAAGAAGAATTGAAAAGAATTGATAACATCAAAACTGCGGGAAGCAGTTATAGAAGCATCTACGGGTCAGGAGTAGCATGACTATGAGGACATCGCAAGATTGTTGGTTTTATATGTCATGAACACGGTCTTCCTCTGCACATCGAAGGCATCGATGAAGTGGGCATATGCAAATTATGTGGTCAGAATGGACAAAATGTGTGACTTCAACTGGACGTCACACGTACATAACAGATTGAAAAAATCTCTCAATGATAACATCAATAACAAGGTCTTCAAGTTGGAATCAGTAAATGGATGCCTACTAATGATTTCGATAAATACTCTATACTGCGACACTATTTATATTGATGAAGATGCAATGACTTTATCCATAGTTTTATTTATTTGTAAGGTGCACTATTTCATTTAATGAAGGCGCACTGTTTAAGTCAAACAGAGCGCCAGACTTAATGAAACAGTGCGCCTTGTGTTGCCTTATGAAATTCACTTATCTAATGTAATTTATTTATTTTTTAAAAAAATTTCAGTATTGCTTCTTAGAGAGGAGTTTGGTCGTTGAATCGAAAAAATTATCATCTGAAATCATTCCACGGTTGGCGAGGTGGTGACTCAATGATCTTCCCATAAGCCTAGGAGCAGCAATTGCACTATTCAAAGATGAGAAGATAAATTTTCTTCCTGTAAATGTACGGGTTTATTTTTATTTTATTCTTAAAATGTATAAGGTAACAAAACTTTTTTTTTTTCCCCTTTGATAATTTGATTGCACAGCTCACAATAGATTCTTTATAACCATCCGTCCTTGAGAGACAAGTATACATGATAGAATTGATAGCACTGGAATGGCATCAGGAAGATGATGACAATGATAATGTCAACGACTACGAGTTTAAGGCTAAGAGCATGGATGACAAAACAAGCAGTGCCACAGAGACAAACCCGGACATACCATCTGATGATATATTGGCACAACAAATCCATCCAAAAAACTTGTCAATCCTGCAAACAATGAAGAACAAGCTTCAGGATGTCAGCTTTCAAAATGTTAAGCTGAACGAAAAAATCAAAGAATGCTGATGGAAAATCAAATACTAAAGAATAAGGTAGCATACCTCAAGCATATTTTACATTTGGTTTTCAAATTCCAATTTTTGTGATGATTGGACTAATGAAAACTATTAAAAATTATACAAGGTTGACGAGGCGATAAGACAGTCGCAGATGCAATTGGCGAATCATCAAAACACAAATGATGCGTTGTTATCAGAGAAAGACAAAGTAAGCACTTGTTTTTTTTTTTTTTTTTTTTAAAAAAAGACACAACTTTCACTTGTTAAATGACGTACAATTTGTCTTACATAAGGCGCACTGTTTGTTTACAATGATGTACTATTTTGTTTGAAACTGGCGCACTGTTTTGTTTGAAAGTGGTGCACTATTTGTTTATAACCGACGCATTGTTTGTTTATAACTAACAAAATGTTTGACTTTTTATATGTTTTGAAGGTAATTTCATTGGAGATTGAATTAACTACGAAAAAGTTGGAGTTGGAGAAACTCAGGGAATCAGCAGGAGAAAACCAGAAAGAAGGCTCATCTGATTCAAATGCACTGCACATTGAAGACTTGTTGAAACAAATACAACAACTGCAAAAAGAAAACCAAATGAACAACGCCAAGCTTTCTTCTGAAACGCAAGCTAGAGAACGAATGAAAGAGGAGAAGTACCCAAGTAAGTATTCTGAAAAATACGAAAGGATGACCGAAGAAGTACCCAAGTAAGTATTCTTATAATTTCTCAAACAGTGTGCCTATTTTGATTTAAACAGGGCACCTAGTACAATTCAAACAGTGTGCCTGTTTTGAATCAAACAGAGTGCATGGTATGTTTCGAACAGTGCGCCTGTTACATTCAAAACAGTGTGCCTGATTATTTATAACTGGAATAAAAAAATAATATATTACTCTTACAGAGAAACGTTCTTTTTGATGCTCACCTATCCTGTGACGAGAATAAAAAGTGTCGTCGACATGCAAGACCTGCATGCAATTGTGACCGATGGAGCATTGACAAACCATACCATGACGGGCTTCTGTACGTTGATGTTGGAAGAAGCACAATTGATAGGGCAAATAGCATTATGCAGTATGGAATATTGGGTAAGAAATTACTCCCAAATACCATGCCAAATTCCTTTACTGCTTATATTTCAATAGCAAATTCAACAAAACAAAAACTGATATTGGATTATATAATGTGATGCAGCAAGATGTTTTGAAAAGAGGAATCGGGGCAGAAAACACAATCATGAAGCCAATGAAGGAAAATAATCAACGACAGTGGCATTTCTTCCCCATGAACTCATCCGGAGTAGCAAAGAGCGGGATTGCATATCATTGGACGTTTTTGGTGTTCGATAGCGAAGAAAACATATGGACCCATCACAACTCCAAAAAACAAAAAGTACCCTATGCAAGGGATGCTGAGAAAATCATAAGAAACAAATATTAATTGATAGATACTATTGATATTGTAAAAAAAAAAACACTATAATGTAAACTAACTAATTTATGTGTGTTGTGGAATGTGCAGAAAGAATATGTAAAAGAGTTCAACAAGAAAATGGCAAGGAAACATCAGGGCACGCAAATTGTTGAAGAAGAACGGGAGAAGTACAACATGCAATTGATCATCAACAAAAAGGCTGCAACTCAACACAATCTGGACTATGGAGTGCACATATGCCAATGGATAGATCTCCTTGCAAAATAGACAACCGGTCTAGAGCATTTTACACTTGAAGAAATGTGACGATACAGAGCAAAAATGACCGAGACATTGATTTCGTGATATCAGTTCAAAGATCCTACACTACAGGAGGAGGAGGATTAAGAGGAAGATGAAAACATATTTGATTTGTGTGTATTTTGACGATTTGTACTAAATATGTATTTTTATTGTAATTAAAAAATTAATTGATTGTCTCAATCTATAATATCGTATTTAATTATCATTTTCTCATTAGAATGAAGAGCGCTCTGTTTTATTTGTTGAGGCGCACTGTTTGACTAAAACAGTGTGCTAGGCTCAATGAAACAGTGCGTCTTGTGTTGCCATCTAATTTTAATTTGTTTTCCTTTTGGGAAAAAAGGAACAAAGCATAATAAATGAATAAATACAAAATAAGTCAAACAATAGTACATGAATAGAAATAAGAATGCAATAAACAAATAGAAAACAACACACTTGATTTTGTTAACCTAATTAAAGTACTCGGCGCACTGTTTCAGTTACACAGGCGTACTTTTTGATTGAAACAGTGTGTCTGAATAAAACAAAATAGTGCGCCTAATGAATTTTTTTTTCAAAAATGAAAAACAAAAGATTACAACAATGCATTAACAAAAAATGATAACATGATTGCCTTACAAATTAAAAAATCATTACATAGTACCCATCATTGGTTTTTTTTTTCCTAAAAAAAATCAAAGAAGAAAAAATGAGTCGGCCTAACATAGACAGAAAAATCATTAGATGGGCTCGCGGCAACTTTGTCTGTTGTGATGACCAATCTTTCACCACTCGATGGAATACGACGTTTTTTGGGCCTAACAGGAAGTCTGCTCGAAGAAAGCGGATCCAATTCCACAACCACTGACACAGCTATTTGGTCAATAATTGATGAAGGGATAGGACGGAAGAAAGCCTCATAGCTCTTCCTATAATTTTCAACAGAAAAACACTGATCGATCATGGGGCTCACAGGCAAGGAAAACTTCATAATAACATAGACGGCATGTAAACATGGAAAATCGTTTGCCTGCCATATACGACAAGTGCAACTCTTCTCTCTCACATTTGCTGACGCTGTCGGATCCGACATTACTTCAAAAATGAGCTTCGAAGATCTCTTCACCATAAAAACACGTGATTTCTTGAATAAATCATTGAAAGTCTCTAACATCCTGGGACATAAATCCCCATTCCATTGTTTTACATCGCTTCGATGATTGTTGAACTACTCCATTAACTTCAAACGAATATGATCAACCATCTGAGTGATAGGAAGCTCCCTCACGCCCAAAAACCAAGCATTGAATGACTCCGTAGCGTTGGTGGTCATCTCACCATAACGACAACCAACTGCAAAACTGATTGCTCATCTCTCGTAAGGCATAAGCAAAGCCGTAAATTCTTTAGCTAGATCACCTCCTCTAGTCTCAAATTCATTCAACTTATCATAAAATTCGGTGACGGATGGAGCATAGGCACAACTATGAAACTTATCAATGATATGCTGTTTGTGTGACGATGACATATTGGCTCCTCTGAATCTATCTTTCAAATTATCTATCAAATGTCGAAGACAATAGGAAAGAGGATGTTCTGAAAATACTTCGGGAAAAGCTTGTAAAAGGTCTTGATTACGATCACAGACAAAATTGATCCTTCGTCCGAGAGGAATTACTCGACGAAGCTCCGAAAGAAACCAATGGCAACTAGAATACGTCTCCCTATTAACTACAACAAAACCTAGTGGCAAAAGTCCTGCAAAAAAACTTATATCAATAATATACATGTTTGAAAATGCTACAAGAATCATATAAAAGAGCCACACTATTTCAATTACATGAGCGCACAGTGCGCCTGACTACAAAATACCAAAAAACAATAATTGCTAATGGAAAAAAGGCATACCCATATTTGCATCTTTTCCCGTAGCTCCTAATATGAATCCATTGAAATCACCCTTCAAGAATATGCCATCAAGAAAAAGCAAAGGTTTACAGTAATTGAAACTGGCGATTGAAGCATGAAACGAAACAAATAGCCTGGAAAAACGATTCGATCCTTCTTCAGTGGTGAGTGTAACATGACTTCCTGGATTGGTACTGATAAGTGCCAGAATATATGGCTTCAACTTAAAAAACGGCTCGAAAGAATCACCACCAAGCATCATCTTCACCTTCTTTAGGGCTTTCCAAGACTTCTTATATGACAAATCCAAACCATAGATGGTTTGAAAATAATTTGTGACCTAGTTCGGATTGAAATTAGAATCGTGACGTACAATTTCCAAAAGAGAATTAGCCAACCATTTTGCCTTCGTCGACTTCATTGAACCCGCCGGAAAAAACAACTATCCATAAGTGTGGACATTGTTCAGCTTCCTTATGAAAAATGACTTATTGTAAGAAGACAATGAAGACTTGACAAACCATTGACAACCATCATCTTTCTTAAAATAGATAGCATGAGCCTAGTCATTCTTATTCCTCTTAAAACTATATCGAAATCCAACTTCACTTGTATAAAGTGCAAGGGATTTCATGAACTGCTTTGCGCCATCAAGAAAAACTTAACCAACATTTTGAATCAAATTCGACCAATAAGAAGAACGCAAGGATTGATCACAATTGCTAGAAAAAGCAACCTTCAACTGAAGCAACGATTCACGCATATCATCACTAAAATCATCATTTATCTCAGAATGATGCTTACGATTGGAAATTTGAGTCCCAGAATCTGTGAAACATTACAAAATCCCAGGCGCACTAAATCATTACAAAGGCGAACTGTTTGAGATTGTGACACACTGTCAGTACTCAGGCGTACTATTTCTTCAAACTGACGCACTGTTTCATTTCCAGTATCAGAAACCACACTAGAACCCGTTCCTCCACACACCACATTCACATCAATTGATGATAAACGATGACATCGTGACAGCTCAAACAATATCAACAAATCCTCTTGATCATTCAACAAGCATCTTTCATGCCCAGATATTGAATAATATAAATTGAATTCATTCGATGAGGAGATTTTAAAACGATCTCGTACCTTTTCTACAACATATCGAAATCCAAATCCGAATGACATAAAAAGGAACGAGTTATAGCCCCAAATCTACAAATAAAGATGACCTTCTCATCCATTGAAACAAAAACGAAGAATATGATCACGATGTCGATGATGATCACGACGACGACGATGATTTGGACAATGATGATGATTTCGAATGACAAATCTTATGATTTCAAATGAGAAATCTGATGATTTAGAAAAAAAATAATAAAAATGATGACAGTTATGGCAAAGCAGTGCGTTAGTTTTAGGAAAAAAGGAAACCGTATCAAATGGGAATTATTTTTGCATGTTGTATGGAATGAGAATTTTTTTGTAAAAGGTGTACACTAAAGGAATTTTCTGTTGAATATAAAGACATAAAAAAAATTGGTATTTTTCATGTTTAACCTTTTTATTTTTGTTTTTAATTTTTTTAGTAATTGTTTGTAAATTTTTTATTTGCCTTTTCATTTCATCAACCTGTAAATTTTAGTTCCACTTTCAAAGGGTTTCTATACATCACAATCAAAACGCTAAAAAAAGAAATCGGAACTAAGACCAACACTTCCTCTTCATAAACCTGCTAACACCTTCAGCAATTTCTCCCTCAGATCGCCAACCTTGGTGAAACAAGCACGCATTCCTCTCCTTCCACAATACACAGATCATCTCGAATACGAAGCAAATTTTTCTAATACCAGCTATGAGACACACTAGCCTCAGCATCCCAAACATCACCATCCCTCAAATACTTTTTATGAATCCATTGAACCCACATGGAGTCTTCCTTTTTTTCAATGGCCCAGATCCTCTTAGCATGGAATGCCTTATTCCATTCCCACAGTTTCTTGAAACCTAACTCACCCTCCTTCTTTACCAGAAAAAGATCAGACCAAGCAACAAGATTATTGTACTGCTTCTTCTCATGTCCAGACCACAGGAAATTCTTGCACATCCTCTCCATCTCCTCAATCTCAGATTTAAGAAAAACGAAAATTTATGACCAATACACTTGTACACTGAATAGGAAGCACTTTTCTACCTGCATAAGATAACAACCTAGCCTCCTAGCACTGAATCCTACTCAATATCTTGTCAATGAGTGGCTTATAGCATCCCATCTGCATCTTTGTTGCGGTCAAAGGTACTCCAAGGTACCAAAGAACACCTGGGATTTCTGCATCTTCCTTGTCAATAAGTGGCTTATAGCATCCCATTCGCATCTTGTCAATGAGTGGCTTGTAGCATCCTATCCGCATCTTCCTTGCGGTCAATAACTGGAGTATGTCTAAGATTTCATCCTGCAATCGACTTGAAATGCTACTTTTGGGATTTCTGCGAATTGACTCCAAGACCAGTAGCTTCCTTAAAATGGTTTCTATTGAAGTTTTATAGCAGCAACTGTTTTGATATCCCCTTTGCCAAATATGACTAAGTCGTCAGCAAAACAGACTTGTTTGATTCTAAGCCTCTTACAACCATGATGATACATGAAATCTGAGCTCCCAACCATCTATTTCATTAATCTATCTAAGTACTCCAGAACCACTACAAATAGGTAAGGAGAAACTGGATCCCCTTGACGCAAGCCTTTGCCCCCTATAAAATGTCCTTATGTGGTAGTGACACAGGTCATGATGCTATTAGTAAAACTGGATGGGAAACGAAGAGCAGCAAGCATATTAGCAAGAAACACCCATTCCACGCTATCATATATGCCTTTTTTAAATCTATTTTCACCATGAATCTAGGAGAAATCCCCATACGCTCATAACCAACCATCAGCTCTGACATAATAGAATGTTAATCACCATGTCCCTCCCATGAACAAAGACCTTTTGCACATTACTGATTAATCCTAGAAGAACCCCAGTCATACGAGCTACAATAATCTTTGAAATAATCTTATATATGACATTACGAAGAGAGATAGGCATGGGGATGTTTGGGCACTAGACAGATAACTGTAGCATTAATCTGCCTTAAAATTCTCCCATTGTCAAGAAACTTTGGTATTTCCTCTAGCAAATCCTGTGATATGATATCCCAGGCATGCTTGAAGAATCTACATTTTTCAGAAGTATGTGTGTGTATATAAGAATACCTAAAACAAAAAAAAAAAGTAAAAAAAGACTACATATATGCAAAATTTAAAAATGCTTGCAAAACTTATAAATAGATTTCTTACCTCGCCTCCGCCTCCGCCTCTACCACGTCTGTCATCTCTGTCACCAGTAGCCGAACTCGATCCCCTAAGAAACTTTCTTGTAGACATCTGCAAGAATAGAAAACATATGCAAAATTTATAAATGCACGCACGAGATGTAATATATTTTTCAGATTAATTTCCTATAAGATCCATCAAAATTACTACTGAGTTATCAATAATTTGTAGATTTGGGATCTATCATAATTACTAATGAGATTTACAAATAAAACTTGAAATGTCTAATAGAACAAATCAATTGTTCGGATCATCGTCCTCGTCTTCGTCTTCTTTCGATTTTTCGATTTTTCAGATTCATCATCTTCTTCTTCTTCATCCTCCGTCTCTTCCCCTTCTTCTATAAGATCTTCATCCTCATTCTCTTCAACTTCCTCTTTATCCTCGTCTTCTTCTTCTTCCATCACATCTTCATCATCATCGTCAAACTCAAGGGTCATTAGTGAGACTGGTGTATCATTCATATCTTCTTTAAAGCCTACATCTTCGTGATGAGCATCAATCATCCCTCGGGGTTTCATCTGAAACACAGCCCACCATTGGCAGTGAGACTTGGATATGGAGCATAACACACTTGTAAAGCTTGATTTGCTAAGATGAATAGATCATATCCCCCTCGGTATCTCCTTGTTTTATTAATCTCAAGCAATTGATATCTCTCAAGCATATTCATTCCTTTATCAGAGTCAAACTAATCGTATTTGAAGAGATTGTTCAATATGATCTTTCATTCCCAACATATTTTAACTCTATTATCTCTTGAAGGATTCCATAGTAATCCTTCTCACCATCTCCTTTAACACACACCATAATTCTGAGTGGTTTTAGTAGAGCCATGTGCGAAAGTGTCAAATAAATACCCAATGATGCAATATTGAGGATACTTATATACTTGTATGGCTGGTCGTGCTACAAGGATACAGATCATCTCATTCGGAACATCGTTTTATAAAACCTGCACTCAACATCAAGGAATCTATAAAACTTAAAGCGTCCAATAATTCTTCTGATACTACATAAGCACAAAAAAAAAAAAAAAAAATCACTCTCATATAGTTCTGAAGCCACATAGGTCATGAATCCCCTTGTTTTCTCCAAATCTTCTGACTTGATCTGAAACGCCGCCCTATTCTCATGAGGTCTTTCTCAAATAGCCTATAGTCATAAATGAAACCACCCTTATGTTATCGAAAAAAAATGCTCAAATAACCTTTTCGAAAATACTCTTGAAATGACTTCTTCTCTCTCATAATCAGAGAACAACTCAGAATCCCACAATATATATGTGTGGGCAATGTAAAAATCCTTCTGATCTAGAGTAGCCTTTTTTTCAGTGTTGTTGTGTGAAAAATATCCTCCATCCATTTGAAACACGTTCGAAAGATTGAATTATCAACATCGTCCACTTGTCCACAATTGCGACGATGATCTCGAGATTTAATATCAACCCACACCGAAAATAATTCTCGTAAAAATTACTCTACTCCTCCATAAGATACCTTATAAATAGAGTCCTCGACATGTACTTTATTGTCAATCTTTTCCTTCATGTGAAACAAAAACCTGAAAGGATGAGAATTTTAGCTTGAGTAAGTTTGTAGGATTTTTGAAATTAAAAAAAAGTGTAATCTATGAATTAATTTCTTTCAAGTGGTACATCTATCTATAGTGAACCGGTCCTGTAATTTTAGCCTCGTGAGAAAGGTGCAAAGATAATTGCTCCATAGAATTTAAAAATACAGAGGAAACAACCTTTCTAGCTTATACAAAATCTCAGGTGTCTGTCTCTCCAATCTCTCCATATCTTTACGACGAACAATATTACAACAGAGATCTCTGAAAAATAAACTGAGCTCTATAAAGATATTCCACATATGATTGGATTGAAACAGCTCCTTGAAGGCAATAGAAAACAGTCTCTGCATGATGACATGACAATCATGGCTCTTTAGTCCCTTCAGACACCATTTTTTCTCACGAACATAGCATCTCAGATTAGATGCATATCCATCAGCAAACCTTGACTTCTTGAACCATTCACACAGTACCTTTCTTGCCTCCTTTCTCAAAACATAAGGAGTCTCGGGCATGAATGTTTGTTCGACACCTCTCTTACTCCTCAACGTCTTTAAATGCAACTTCGGACGCTTGTAATATAGCATGGTGTCTTTCCTTGTTGTAATTGTGACTTTCTTTTTGCCCTTCACATCTATGAAAGTGTCCAACAAATTATCAAATACGTTTTTCTCAGCATGCATGATATCAAGATTATGCCTAATGAGTAATTTGCATCAATACGATAGGTTCCAAAAAATACTCTTCTTGCTCTAATTGTGAGACACATTGAAATCTTCAGTATCTGTTGAAAGTACAAGATCATGTATCTTATCCCCTTCATACATAGTCTTCATAATCGCTCCAATTCTTCAAAAATCCACTTCTGCTAGTATGAAAAGGATGATTGTAAGGTAAAAAACCTACGATGACAGTCAAACCACGACTACTTTTGACCATTCTTCAAAGTGAAGAATTTGGTATGCTCCATTCAATAAGGACATGCTAATCTTCTAGTTGTGCTCCAACCCAATAACATTCCATAAGCTGGAAAATCATTGACGGTCAACAATAACATAGTGCTCATCTAAAATGTCTGTCCTCGGTGAACATCATATGCCTCCTCACAAAACTCCACATATGTGTTAACTCATCAATCAAAGGTTGCAAGTATACGTCTAGATTTAATTTCCTTTTGGACTTTTTGGCCCAAGAATGATCATAGAAAGCATCATGTACTCACTCTTCATGCACAAGCCAGGAGAAAGATTGTATAGAGTCAATATCACAGACCAATATGAGTACTCTGACCCGGACATACCAAAAGGAGCAAATCCAACGGTACATAAACCTAAGCGAAAATTTCTAGGTTCTGTAGAGAACCAAGGGAACTCTCCATCCAGATGTTTCTAAGCTTCATTGTCTGAAGAATGCAATATCAGATCTTCAATGTTGTACTTGGTGGAGTACCAAGACATCATCTCAATACTGTTCTTCGTTGTATATAACCATTGAAGTCTCGAAGTTATCCAAAAATATCTCAATATTATTGAGCAACATGTTTCTTATTCCTCTGCTTGTCCATGTATCTAGATGCTCCTTCCAAGTTGGCATCCCCCTTCCAAAACAATATGCAGTCATGGGGACAACATCTATGTTCTGAATAGAAAGTCGAATGCCCCTCGTCAGTCTATTAGTCGAGTACAGCGTGTTCGTCATCACGTTATCTTCCGGACATATATCTTTCAAAAGAGCTGCAATGGCATCCGTTGCCCTGTAAGATATATTGTACTTGAAAATTATAGAAATAACCTAGAGGGGGAGGAGGGGTGAATAGGTTATCTCAAAAATTTTACCAAGCAGCACAGCAAAGCTACTGGTTAGACTACACTACCTGAATCTGCTGCAGTTAGCAGAAGTTCTGCAGTTGAGACTTTAGTTTTGAAAAACTTGTCTCTTTGAAACTTTTGAGATCTAGCTAACAGTTTAGAAATGAAGAACAATGCAAAAATATAAATGAGACAGGATTTCTACTGGTTCAGACACCTGTTATCAACAAGTAAAAAAAGCTTAGTCCAATCTTCCCTTGGTGACCAGTGTAATCACGCCAAGAGGAGGTTCACTATCTTCTTGTTTGTGGCTTATAAGAAAACCCTTTTACAACAAGACTCTTCTTGCTAAAGGATGAAGATGTAGATCTTGCAGTGCTTTACTGCAGTTGCTATTCTTCACTTGCAAACTAGTGAATCTTCTTTAGAAATCCTGAATCTTCAATTCAGATCGTGCACACTGGGTCTTCAAGGCTTTTCTTTCTTTGAAAGCTCTGAAATGATATTCAAAATTTTCTCAGACTCGTCCTCTCTCAACTCCTGTGCACTGTGTTTTCTCTTTTATAGGCTCAGGGAACCATAACCCGTGACTGTAAGATCTGATAGTGACAGCTTTGTCCTCTACTGCAGTAGATTGACCTGACTTCACCTTTTTTTATCCTGTACACATCACCGTTACCTTGCCTTCTTGTTTTTGACCCCTTCCTTTTTCCTTTCCATTTTAGCATAACTTATACTGCACCCAGACTCACGCACCAGGTGTACTGCACACCTCTACTGTAATCTCTGATGCAGCCTCTACTGCACCCTCGGCTGCATGAGTTCTGCTGCACAGCCTTCATATCCAGCCCTTCTGCAATTTTATTTGCACCAAGTATTACAGCCAGTCTGTTTCAACTTAGCTCCTACTCAACAGCTTTCAGACCTCATCTTCTCAGCCTGCTAGTGTAGCCTCATCTGTACCGAGCACTGCACTCAATCTTTTGCAATTCAGCTTGCATACTTGCACTACGATATGGCTCACTTCACTTTACTGCTGGAACTGGCCTTGAACAACGGAATGGTCTTTAATCATGAAAACTCTGAGACACTTTTACTACCGTATGCACCCGATCTTCGGCATGTAATTTTGTAGCCCCCTGTAGTATGCATAGCCCTCGTTTGCATGCCTCTGTTCCACGATCTTTGGCCCTAGTCTGCATCTACCTAGCTAACTATTACAGCCTAAGTATCTATTATATATATAACATCTTCTTAAGATTTTTTTCATCAATTTCTATACCAACGGAGGGATTGCACATTCTTATCAATCTCCCCCTAAATTGATGCAAACAAAACTCCTAAGAAATTCTAACAGCAAGATCGCTTTTCAAAAATTCTTTTTTCTAAGAAAAAAATTGTTACAAGCATAAGAGGACTTATATTTCCATAAGGATTAATCCCTTTGTCCTCTCTTGTATGGATAATCTTGTTGAAGAATCTTTGGTCGTTTGTGCTTTGGTTTCCTCCTCCTATGTTGCTCTGAGGAACTCCTATGCTGTTCTGCTGTACTCCTGCTGCTTGGACCCTCTACTGCAGGCATAGATCGTTCTGCTACACTTCTGCTGCTCGGCCCCTCTGTTGCAGTTCTTGTTTGCTCTGTTACAGACCGTTGTGGCTATCTCTTCCTTTGAGACCTTTATTTACCACTTCTTTTTGCTGTACCCTTTTGCCCCAGTCTCCTCAGCTGCACTTTTTGCTGCAGTCTTCTCCCCCTTTTTGTTTGCATTGATGCTCTGAGTGAGATCTTTGACAGCTTCCTTTAGTGCCAAGAGTTCAGCTGCCATGTCTTTTCTATGTAATTGTGGCTCTCCGGAGGGCTGAATCCACCCTTGACTTCAAGAGAGTGAGTCTCTTATCGTTGTTGAGTATGTGGGTCTGCAGTTGATTCTGTGTTTCCTGAATTGTGGTCTGTAGCTTCCTGAATTTGATAGCTTGTACATTGTGCAGCCTATTATAGTTTGCAGTAGTCCTCAGATAGTGTTAGTGACTTAGGCCTGTGCTCTTCTGGGCTTGTCTTGCGATTGTTTGAAGCAGATCGTAGAAGGCATCGAAGTAGTGCTCCCTTTGGTCCTTTTCATCTGCTATCTCGCCTGCAAGTCGCTTCAAAGTTGCAATGAAATCCTAAAGAGTATCTTTGGTCCATTCCCTGATGTCATAGATGCTCTGGTCCACCTGTTGCAGTTTGTCATCAACACTGGAGGGTGAGGCTTCTGGAGTTTTGCCCGTCTGCTTCCTCCTAGATGCAGATCTGGTTCTGATTGATGTTGTTGTCTCCATGTGTTATGGGAGCTTTACTCTTTCCATCCCCAGTTTGAGACTCCTTATGACGGTCTGTGTAGTCATTGGGATATTTGAGGCCGCCCCATACAACAGGCCTTAGGGGAATTCAACTGAAGTGGGGTCTTCACTTGTCTGCTGCAATCCAAACGATGATTATGGAGTGAATTATATGTGGATTGGAGAGATATCCCCTTGCATGTGTTGAGTTGATGGTGTGTTCTTCAACATGTACCTCTTGAGAGTTGAGAGAGTTATCCCTTGTGATGAACTCTCTTCTGTAGTCTGCTCATCTCCTTCTTGAAACTTCATTTCTTCTGTAGGAATTCCTTGTGGTTCCTCTGCTATTTGCACCTGAAGATTTTCCATATCCTGTATTAGTTGAGTGAGTGATTGTTGAGGCTGTGACTCGTCTGCAGGTTGTGGCTCGTCTGCAGTAATAGTTTCGGTCTGCTCTGCTGCATCAACTACGGGAACTGTGGTAGTCTACACCTCTTCTTCTATGTCCTCAACTGCAGAGGATGGGGGCAGTTTGCAACTCTGCCTCGTCCGCAGGCATTTCGACATTGAGATCCTCCAACTTTCCTGCAGACACTGAGATAGTCTGCTCCTGGACCTCATTACACTACAAAAAAATCCCTGTTTAGCGACGGATTTTTTCCGTCGCTAAAGGTCAAAAATCCGTCGCTACCGTAATATTGCAACGGAATTAGCGACGGAAACGTCCGTCGCTAAACGTCTCATCGCTAAACTAGAAATGGCGTCGGATCCGTTGCCTAAATGAAAAACACTAGCGACGGAAAGACTTTCCGTCGCTAAAATGTGAAAATTATTTAAAAATACAAAATGAAATTAGAATACCAACA